>LGRX02030509.1:0-46453 GCA_001247695.2 Cymbomonas tetramitiformis
GGGAACCATCTTGTATTGCAAGGCTTTTGAAAATTACTGCAGAAGGGTTTGGAGAAAGTCGTTTGATTGCTGCACAGCTTCTGTTTCTGTCATAGTCTCACTGCTCGAGATGTCAACTGTATGCGGGTCAGTGTTCAAGGTGGTAGTGGTGTTTAACAGAAACACGTCTCGCCTATTTTTGGTGTGTTGCCTACAGATTCTTGAAAGTTTTTTGAGGAGAGGTTTAATCTTGCCACGGGGAACACCTATCGTGTTGAGGACAGTACCAAAAAGAGGAGGGAGGTATCCCATGAGTGTAAGTACTTTGGGCCATTTCACGGTGCTAATAAAGGGCTTTGAGTTTGCGTTGGTGATTGTCGTGTCATGGTGACCACCATAATAATGCTCAGCATCACTCTGATGATAGGGAGGGTCTTGAGTGGGCCATGGGCAAAGCGAGGAAGGAAGTACTTTGTCGCCTTCGTTCATAACTTCATTCCAAATATCAGGGCTGACTCCTGTGTATTCTAGCCTCTTCTCCGTGACTCTGGACTTTGGAAGGACATTGAGGAACCATCTGGCAATCTTTTTCTGTGTAGGTCTCCAATCAAAGGCTGGTTGAGTATCACTGGGTGCACTGTCTATAGCTATGATAACGACATCCGAAAAGTCATCCTTATAGCATCCGCCACCTGGAAGAACGTAGGGGTCATCACCCGTCCAATAACCATGTGGGATAAATGGAATAGTGTTATGCGGGAACCTGAAAACAAGTTTAAAACCTTGTTCGAACCATCTCTTTTGGTTTTTGGGAGACAGCGGAAGAATCCATGTTCCTGAAAATCCGGGGACGGTGTTGGCCGCTTTATGTCCCATTTCCAAGGTAGTCGTAACCGCCGATGATTTGCCCTTTTCTTTCCCATCAAAGGGGGGATTTCCATAAACGATTCTGCCGATGCCTGTTATCGGATCCACGTAGGCATCCCAAGCGAGACCATCAAAGCCAATTTTCCCATGGTGGCAAAAGGGCCTGAGAGCTTTCTTCATTCTTGTGGTGGGTATGCATCTTCTCGAGTGAATTCTAGGGTGGGCATTTAGTGGGTTGGAGAAAAGTTCACAGCCGTTTTTGTCAAGGTTCCTGTCATCCACCAAAATATCCAAGAGGCTTCTTCTGATTGCATAGCAGTTTTTAGGATCCCCCGATTCAAACTTACATGCATTGAGTGCTTCGTGAATATCGTGTGCCCTATTCGAGTACTCCGCAAGTGAGCATGGTACTGCTTTGTTGGAAAGGCGGTGCCAGGCCAAAAGTTTCCAAAACTCTTTCTTCTGGACATATTGGAGTTCAGGATATTTAAGTGTCCCCGTGACATGGTCCACTTCAGGTTTAGCGGCCACAGCAATAGTATTCTTTTTTGAACTTGATGGTCGGTACATGCTAGCTTCCGGGAGAGCGTGTAAGTATAATTCCTCCTTCATTTCCTGTCTAAGGTCAGCAAGTGGAAAAAGTTTCGATGGCTCAGTTTTGATGTATGTGGTACCCTTTCCAGGGTTTAGCAGTTTGGGTTTTTCTGAGATTTCTTCAGCAATGATTTTCCTTAGTTCGCCATCTTGGGTTGTTCTAAGACTATGCAAGCTATTATTATGTCCTGAGCATTCAAGTTGGATGTGTTCGAAGTCGCATTTTGTATTCTGTTGGCAGTAGGGGCAGTTTTCAGTCCCGATTTTCCCCAGTTTAAATAAACGTGCTGGAGAGGCCTGGAGACCCAGAAGTTCTCTGCTTCTAGAAGCGGTGAAAGCTTTAGGTGTTATTTTGGAAATATCTTTAGTGGGGGCGATGTTATTCTCGTTGAGCATTCTCAAGTACTTCCCTTGAGACTGTAGAGTTCTCCAATTATGATAGTGTGAGAGACGTTGAATTCTTCTAATGTGACTACGAATATCGCCTAAGATAGGGACCTCGAAAAAAGAATAACGAGAAGGGTAGTTCCTCGGCAGGGTCGTAGCCAGAGATGTCTAGACAGCCCCCTCTGAATGAGGCTCTTTTAGCAGTACGGTCCACTCTGTCATGGACTTTGTCATTATTGTGACCCCTTATCCATTTGAGGATGATTTTGCTGTGGTCTCCTTCATTGTAAAAACCAAGTTCTTCTAACAGTAGGCGAACAGCTTGCACATCTCTGCGATTAGCTTCACGTAATTTGTCCCGAGCACTCATGGATCTGCCATCCTTTGTTACAGCAGATATTGCTGCCATGGAGTCAATGGCATGTACCATTGGAGTAATAGATTTGAGGAGTTTCTCTTTTTGTTCTGTGAGTAGAAATCGCAGTCCCGCAATCTCAGCAGATGTGCTACTCGGGTTTTGGATATCTTCCTTGATAGGAAGCCCCAATGCGGAGAAAGTTCTTGAGGGGGGGATATTCATCTTCCGAACAAGTGGCATCCCGTTGTCAAAGTTTTTTATGGCATATGCTGCACCACTGCATGCTGTTTTCTTTCCTGCAAATAGAGAACCATCGCTTGCCATATCATAATCTTCCATTTGTTTGCTCTTTTCGGCGTTGGGGGTGGATTCTTCTTCCGAGTCGCTAGGGCAGCTGTATTCACTTTCTTCCTCCGCAGTTTTATTTTTCATTCTGGCAATAATGGTCTCATACTGTCTATCTGAGATATAATCATAGTGTGAGTTAATATCACTGACTGTAGCAAGGACAGAAGAGGGCGGGTCCATATGGTCATTATATTCGAAAATAGAACCTGCTGGAATTAGGATGCAATCGTCATTGGTGATGCTATATTCAAAGTCGTATTGAAAACTGTTGGTACCTTCGATTCTGATAAAGACATTAGGGTTTATGGCATTGTTACTGTATTCTGTATATTGTATTGACATGGCCTCTAAGTCAATATTGGTAATGTGAATAAGAGAGATGGAATTTCGGTCACCATTTCCTTTCCAATGAAATTCACCCGTGTCGGGGGGTACTATGTTGTCTCTATATTGTTTCTTGACATATCTGGCCTGTGGGTCCAAATCTACCGGGTTTTGAAGCATTTCCTTTTAAATTTCGGTTAGCCATCCAGGAGGTCTATTACCGCTCAGCCTAAAGAAACCTTTACTTTCTTGCCAGTTTTTTAACATTCCACCGCAGGGAGTCAGAAAGGAACCTGTGTGCTTGAGGTTGTATTTTTGTATCGCGGAGGTAACATTTCTCGACATGTAAAGTTGTCTGGGAAGGGTGGTGATTAATGTGGTTTCACCCGCTTCATTTTCAGGGTAATATTTAGAGTCGATAGCATATCCAAGTTTTGCCATAATGTGACCTGTACGCCTAAACCAGTTAAAGCGTTTGTCTTTTGTGTGACTGTAGGTTGCATAGTGTGATAAGGGGAAACCCGAGATGGCATTTTTACCCATTTCGTTGTTCATGTTTTGAATTATTACTTTAAGCCATAGATTGCTGTTTCTACGGTATAGTGAGATGAGGTGGGGATCAGTGATACGGTCCGTGTGGTTGTGTTGCCAATATTCGTGTTCATCTGCAGAACACAGGGTGTTCATAGTTTCAGTAATACACGTCGCGGTTACAATATCAAAGACACTATCAATACCGTACCCGCCTTGGCAGACTGCTGTCCAGATTATTTGGTGATTGGTGTCAACTGGGCAGCCCACATATTTAATTATAAACGAAGCTATCATTTTGTCTAATTCAATTGCGACATTCTTTGAGGAGTTGGCAATTGCTGAGGTAACTTTAAGGGGGTATGCCATCCTCGGTACTACAACCGCATTTATAACATATCTTAGCTGGTGTAGAGTCATGTGTTGCAGTTGGATGGATATTAGGGTAGATTTAAGTCTGGCAATAAGGATTTCCGCCTGTTTGTCCCATTCCCCATTTAGTGCAAACCATACTCCGAGATATCTGTTTACCTCTTTGCTGTTGGAGAAATCGAGGAATTCTGGTGACTCAGGGGGTATCCATTTCGAATCAATGGAAGGACTTGAGTCATTTGTATTGGGCTCCAGATGACCCCCTGAGATGAGTAAATCATCAGATGGGTCATATCGCGTTACCGTTTTGCCCTGAGGTTTGATGCGCTTTCTGTAGGAGTATTTGGATTTCTTAACATGGATGGGAATGCCGATGAAGCTCATAAATTCATTAACTATACCTAGCATGTCTTGAACTTCGTCTTTAGTTTTCCCCACGAGAATGATGTCATCACAGAAGAACCGTGCAACGATATTTAAAGTGGTGTCCTTTTCTAATAGGTTTTGGGAGGGAGGCATAACATTATTTCCTGGTTTGTCTGGTCTATGGCGTTCCGAGTTCAGTTCATATCCATATGTGGTTCCTGTCGGGTTTACACCGTTTGCTCTTTTTGCTAACCAAATTGCCAGAATGTCCATAATGGCTACAAACCTTAGTGGGCTCAAAACTTCTCCCTGAGGAACTCCACATTCGAGGGACCATTCATCTGTGAGGCCTTCTTTAGTGAGTACCATTCTAGAAGCATCATTGGTGATGTCTGAGATGATGTTAATTATTTGTGATGGGAGTCCTAACTTTCTGAGCGCTAAATTGCTCATCCAGAATTCAGCTCTGTCAAATGCTTGTTTAAGGTCCAGGTAAACTACGTGGAGGTCTTTGTCGTATCTATTGGCATCCGATATTACTTCATTCAAAATCTGGAGTGAGTCATCTATGTTTTTATTCGGAAGAAAGGCATCTTGAATGGGAAAGAGAATGGGGTGGGTGTTAAGTATTGTTTTGAGACGGTTAGCAATTATTGTGTTAAATAGTTTAAGACCCGTTTCCAACATTGTGAGGGGTCTAGAATTATCTATTGTACATGGTGCAGAGGGGGTTTTAGGGATTGGAAGGATGACTCCAGATTTTGCACTCTTAGGAAATCTCCCAGTTATAAGAATGTGGTTAAAAAGTGTGACAGGAACATCTTGAAAATTCTCTGGGCCCTTGATCCACTGCGAGTATCTCATTCCTGAGGGTCCTGGTGCTGTGGAGATGCCACAGTCCGAGTATGCTTGTTGAAGTTCTTTGTGCGTGATTTCTGTCAGTAGTCTCGCAGCGGCCGTATCGGGGATTTTAGGGCTACCCTTGAGGATGTCGGTGAGCCACTGTGGGAGTTCATCTGGCTCATTCGGGTTAGTAGAAAATAATTTTTTGTTTTTGTATTCATCTAGTGTTGTGTTTAGTCTTTCTGTCTTTGTCTCAGGTATCTTTCCATCACTACCTGGGGTAGCGGCTGCACCTTTTTCCGTAGGTTTCATCTTTCCCATAACTGTGTCTAGAAACCTCGAAAGGTTAGTTGAGAAAAGATGCTGCAAGGCTTCTTTTTCTCGAAGTTTGCGTCGTTCAATGTCGGTGTCTCTGCTTTTTTGAAAAGCATTTCTGATTATTACATAATTTTCATACAATCGTAATCTCCATGTGGCTGCTGTTTCATTGAGTTTGGGTTGGAGCGCGGCAAACGGTAGAGTGCAGGCAGCCTTTTTGGCTTGCTTCGAGATCTTTTATGTGGATTACCAAACTGACTGAGGAATGTCCTTCTGATACCTTCATACGTGGCATCTGGCTTTTTGGCCACGACCTGAAAATAATGTCTGTCATTGTTCTGAATGAGTGTCAGGAAGACTGTAATAAGATCCTTGTCTGGCACACCTGGATAGGTAAACTGAAAGTATCTATCCACTGTTTCCAACCAAATCTCAGCATCCTGTCCTGCCTTATATTCCTTAGGTGGAGCCATTTTCACCTTTGGAACCAATGCGGATGGAGTTGGTGCTATATGAGGTAAATGACCATCATCAGGGTCTGTGAATACTGGTGGAGCATGATCCTCTGTATATTCTTCGTCTGGCTCCTGTGGTTCTGTCTCAGGGTCTCTGTATCTACTCATGTCGGGTTTCATACGACTGATGTTGTCGAAATACCCTATCTCATCGAATCTGGTCTGGGTATCAGCGTAACCAGTAAGCCATTTGGGTATTTTAAACCGACTGAAGGCATCGTATGAGCCTAAGATATCAAAGAACCAGGTAGATGGATCTGGATTAATAGCTGGTACTTCTGCCATCTATAAGACAAAACACAACACCAACAAAAAACCTTCAACTGGCTGTGTGTGTGTGTGTGTATATATATATATATATGTATGTATGTATTTTGTACATGTATTATTTTTGTACATTGTTATAATGAGGTAATGTATGTATATATGGTTCCACCTTCTTCCCCCCTCAAGGAAGTGTGAACACACAGGCAGTTGTCAAGTGCCTTAATACCTCATAATGTAGCATGCAGTCCTTATAGGAAGCAGCTTATACAGTTTTAGGGTTGATGCCCTACAGTCCTTGGGTTGTCGCCCTACAGTTTTTGGGTTGTTGCCCGACAGTTTTTGGGTTGTTGCCCGATATATTGTCATAACTGTGCTGATTTCAGCATGACATAAATGCTAAACACAGAGTGTTTTGCTATTATATAGCGGCATTTCAGGGTGTATAGTGTTACAGTGACCCTTATCACCCACATTGACATTAGGGTGTTACTTGATATCAGTAACACTAAATTATGTCAAATTAAAGCAGTATGAACATTTTTTGAAGAAATTGAAGCAAAACTGCATTTAATATGTCACTGTATATCACGTGGTATTTAGGAGGTATGTTACATTCCTGTAACGTACACGTGATTTAAAGGGTGTTACATGGTGTTACAAGTGCTGTACTATTTTGGGCATATTTTTCAATAGCTGAATAATTGGAGTAGCGAAAAAAATCAAACCCAATTTTTCATTTTGAAATCATACGTGTGAGTTTTTCACGTATTTAGTTACAGCCACTATGTATACCCCTAGGTGTTACACACTAGATTTCTAGGGTGTTACATGAGATATGACTGTGCACATAATGTTTTTCAGGTACCTTAATAGGTATAAAATGATATTTCGTGAAAAAATGGAGTCTGAACTTCAATTTTGAAATCTCCCGCGATGGGATTTTACCCATTTTCACTGATTCTGGCCATTATATATATATATGTGTGTGTGTGGCCATATATACAACACCCACAGTGTGTGTGTGTAATGTGCAACTTACAGAACTCATGCAACTTATCTCACTTTTGCACATGGTATTTTTCATGGCATAATAGTGAAGATATCTGATGGTCAACATGTGTGGTTACACACACATATGGGTTTTGCTGATTGAAACCCATGGAAAGTTATGGTCCACTTCCCAATGATATATTAGGTGTATCAACTTTAAGTGAGTCAGTCACTTAAGTGATAACTTGTCAGTAACCTATCATCTACTTGGGCATATGGAAGTGCACTGAAAGAGTATCAAGTGATATCTTTAGTTTCCAAGTAGATTCGGACAAAGCTTGATAAATGAATCAAAGCAGTGTCACACACACACACACACACACACATATGTGTGTGTGTGTGTGTTGTCTATAACAACCTCTATCAGATGTCAATGTGATTACTGATCTGTGTGAGAGAGTTACATGCAATTGAACTGATCAATTCTTTATCAATTGTCAGAATGCAATGTAGAAGTTGTTGTTGCTCCAGCAATAGTGTGTGGGACGCATGGACAATGCTCAACAGTGACCAACTGTTATTTGAGCACTGTATACTTCGGGTCTGGAGATATCGCCATCCAGCCCTTCAGCATGTTATTTGATCCTGTCCCATATCTATCGCCATCGCATGACATCCAGCACGCACATGTGTTTGCTGGATGGTATCTATGTATTATGTGTTGATATGATGCTTGATCATTACACTTATGAGTCAGTGTATTGTCAACTTACATAATAGTGTCAGTGACTTGATCATCACACTTAGGAGTCAGTGTAATGTCATTATACTTAATGATGTCAGTTTTATAACAATACATAAGTCACTGCATAGTAGGTACTTTCTGATTGAGTACACTATGTGTGTGTGTGTGGGATATATGTGCTTACACACACTTATGTATAGGTAATTGCTGATTTATTACACTATACCAAATTGATCTATCACATAGGATGATCTGTATACCACTAACAGCATGTATCTAACATGATGTATATCAACTCGGTTAGTGAATGTAATCTTGGATATCTCATCGGCAGTGATGAGTTGCTTGGGTATATTTCACACATGGTTCCGGTGAGCATTCCTTTCAGTGATCCACAATAGAACAGTATACCCATCCCAAATCCTACGTCAGGGTATACTGAGCTAATTATTGTGTTAAGATCATGAAGAGGCACCTTACACCAAGTGGGTTCGTTTATAGTTTAGTCATGCACAGCAGGTATGCTATGTGATTTATTTTGCAACATCTGATGCACTGTTATATGTGACTATACATGCCAGCTGCTATCGTGATCAAGCTGGCTGCATAAATATATGCACATGTCAATGTATAACAAAGTGGAATCAAACTGCATGGTATAGTTGCATAGTATAATGATGCATGGTACATCTTGCTGCATGCACTTGGTATATACTGAATGAATAGTATATACTGCAAGTGTGTGTGTGTGTGTTGTTGCATGTATGGTAAGTACTGCACACACTTATGATTGTACACACATGTGATATTTGCTGCACACACTATGATTGCACAACGTCCACTTTCATCAGATGTCATACTATGTGTGTGTGTGTGTGTGTGTGGTATAGTTACACTCACAACATATGGTTCACACATATATGACTGCAAACTTGTATGTAAATCTGCCAGTGAATGGATAAATACCACCTTATGTGCAAGCATCACAGATTTTGTATAGCATGCTGCATATATGTATACCATCATCGCGCGTCATCTGATCATGATGAATCTAGCAGGTGTATACATATCCTGTCAAGGTAAATCATAATGCGCGCAGACGAATGATTTTTGCATCATCTGAAATGACGCCGATGAAATCAAAATCTCGTCATTTTGATGCGTAAACTGCAAGGTAAATTATTCAGTGCAGTAGGCGATTTATTGCGACTTTGATAAATCGCTGATGTGTGCGCTGCGAATGGTGAACATACTGTCGCAGTTATGAGTGGCATATGGTACGAATGCCATTTCGCGTACGGATCTTACTCTGATGATGATTTGATCATACTCGCGCCAGTTTGTCGCATATCGCACAATTTTGCGAATGATAGCAGCGTATGTGTGCGATCTGTATGCTTTATGCACACCTTGTCGCGCTGTTATCCTCTGACGGCGTATATGCGGACAAATGCGATTGCGACGATATCTCCTCGCACACTCCTTTCGCTGTTTATTCCGCAACGGTTGATATTATGCGAGATATGTCGTGTATGTGTGACTGCGGCGCCTGTATGTATACGCGATCCGCGAACCTGTTGCACACATAAAAAATACAATATCTCTACTGCTGCACTCACACTTGATGTGTCCTCGTTCGTCGCCTTGGCGAGTTAGAATACCACTCTTAGGGATCGCTATGTAAGCGATATGAAATATGATATATGGTGCGGCTATTATTGAACGTCAACAGCTCGCGCAGCGTATGTGTGGGTATGAGTGCAGACGCTTCTCCAGAAGTGCTGCTGTAGCTCAATGCTACCTCGTATTACGCCAATGCCCCGCACCTCTCAGGTGCTACCACAATTGGGTTGTGAACCCGAGGCATTGGGTGAACAACAGTATCGGCTGATCGAATAAGCCATGTGATACCCGCATGCTTGTTCAGTTCATGCTTGAAGCGAAGACATCGTCCTCTCAGAACACTTCGGTTCTTCAAGACTAATCTTGCTTTGCCATCTCAATGCCCGTACCTGGCCTTTCGATGACAGGTGTCACTCAAGGTGAGTGAATGACAAATGATATGACTGTACATGTCATAGTCGACCGTACTGACGACTGTATGTCATTATAATATATGACATGACACGAAATGACATGACATGACATGCCATGGTATGGCATGTATGACAGGTATGACACGTACGACATGTATGGCACATATGCCATCGGTCATAACCCTGACGCAGCCGATGCGGGAAGTTCACCTAGTGCTCTCGGGTTCATAACCCGATGGTGGTAACGCATGAGATGCGCGAGAGCATTAGAGATATGAGGAGCATTGGGCTCAAACAAGCACTTCTGGTCAACAGACTGCGGCACTCATACACCCACCAGAATATTGCGTTTTGCTATTACCGTTCAATGACAACAACGTCACACATACTGTTCGCATAGCGAACCGTGACACAAACGTTTTAACTGGTTCAGGCGTACAGGCCACATTATGGCCAAACTTGCATACGCGATTGATTCTAAGAATTACCCTGAAAATGAAGCTGGTGTAACCACGTTAGTCACCACCCTTCCCAGACCACTCTACATGTCAAGGAATGTGACCTCCGCAATCCAAAAATATAATCTTAAACACACAGGTTCTTTTCTATCCCCCTGCGGTGGAATGCTAAAAAAATGGCAAGAAAGCAAAAACTTTTTCAGGTTGAACGGTAATAGACCCCCTGGATGGCTAACTGAAATTGAAAGAGAAATGCTTCAAAACCCCGCAGATCTAGACCCACATGTCAGATATGTTAAGAAACAGTACAGAGACACCATAGAACCTCCGGACACGGGCGAGTTTCACCGGAAAGGAAATGGCGACAGAGATTCCATCTCTCTTATCCACATTACCAATATTGACTTACAGGCCATGTCAATACAATATACAGAATACAGTAATAGTGCCAAAACTCCCAATGTCTTTGTCAGAATCGAAGGCACCAATAGTCTTCAATACGACTTTGCATATAGCATCACTAATGGCGGTTGCATCCTAATTCCACCAGGATCCATTATCGAATATAACGACAATACGGACCCGCCCTCTTCTTTTCTTGCTAAAGTCAATGATATAAATTCGCACTATGATTACATCTCAGATATACAGTATGAGACCATTATTGCCAGAATGAAAAACAGAACTGCGGAAGACGAAAGTGAATACAGCTGCCCTAGCGACTCAGAAGAAGGGTCTACTCCCTCCGCTGAAAAGAACAAACAAACGGAGGACTATGATATGGCAAGTGACGGTTCCCTATTTGCTGGTAAAAAGTCAGCATGCAGTGGCGCAGCATATGCCATAAAAAACTTTGACAACGGAATGCCATTAGTTCGGAAGATGAATATCCCCCCCTCAAGAACTTTCACCGCACCGGGGCTATTTATTAAGGAAGATATCCAAAACCCTAGTAGCACATCTGCCGAAATTGCGGGACTACGATTTCTACTCAGGGAACAAAAAGAAAAGGTTCTCAAATCCATGACTCCAATGGTGCATGCCATTGACTCCATGGCCGCAATATCTGCTGCAACAAAGAATGTCAGATCCATGAGTGCCCGTGACAAATTACGTGAAGCTAATCGCAGAGATGTGCACGCTGTCCGCCTACTGCTAGAAGAACTTGGCTTCTACAGTCAAGGAGACCACAGTAAAATTATTCTCAAATGGATCAGGGGTCACAATAATGACAAAGTCCATGACAGAGTGGACCGCACTTTTAAAAGAGCCTCATTCAGAGGGGGTTGTTTAGACATCTCTCGCTACGACCCTGCCGAGGAACTGCCTTTCTCATTGTTCTTTTTCGAGGTCCCTATCTTAGGTGATATCCGCAGTCACATCAGGAGAATTCAACGTTTCTCACATGATCATAACTGGAGAACTCTACCGTCTCAAGGAAAGTACTTGAGGGTGCTCAATGAGAATAACATCACCCCCACTAAAGACATTTCCAAAATCACACCCAGCAAAGCTTTCACTGCTTCTAGAAGTAGAGAACTCCTGGGTCTCCAAGCCTCTCCAGCACGTTCATTTAAACTGGGGAAAATCGAAACTAAAAACTGCCCCTACTGCCAACAGAATACAAAATGCACCTTCGAACACATTCAACTTGAATGCTCAGGACATACTAATAGTTTGAATAATCTTAGAACAACTCAGGATGCCGAACTGAGGAAAATCATTGCTGAAGAAATTTCAGGCAAGCCTAAACTCCTACACCCTGGTGTAGGTACCACATATATCAAAACACATCCATCGAAACTTTTCCCACTTGCTGACCTAAGACAGGAAATGAATGAGGAATTATATTTACACGCCCTTCCGGAAGCTAGCATGTATCGACCATCAAATTCAAAAAAGAATGCATTGCTGTGACCGCTAAACCGGAAGTGGACCCTGACACGGGAACACTTAAATATCCCGACCTCCAATATATCCCGATCTCCAAAGAAAGAGTTCTGGAAAATTTTGGCTTGGCACCGCCTTTCCAACAAAGCGCGGTTCCATGTTCACTTGTGGAGTACTCGAGTATAGCACATGATATTCAGGAAGCACTCAATGCATGTAAGTTTGAATCGGGCGATCCGAAAAACTGCTACGCAATAAGAAGATGCCTCTTAGCTATTTTGGTGGATGACAGAAACCTGGACAAAAACGGGTGTGAATTCTTCTCCAATCCACTAAATGCCCACCCTAGAATTCACTCGAGAAGATGCATACCCACCGCAAGAATGAAAAAAACCCGCAGGCCTTTCTGCCATCATGGGAACATTGGCTTTGATGGTCTCGCTTGGGATGCCTATGTGGACCCGATAACAGGCATTGGCAGAATCGTTTATGGAAACCCCCGTTTCGATGGGAAAGATAAGGGGAAATCTTCGGCGGTTATGGCCACCTTGGAAATGGGCCATAAAGCGGCCAACACTGTCTCTGGATTTTCAGGAACATGGATCCTTCCGTTGTCCCCCCAAAACCAAAAAGATGGTTTGATAAAGGCTTTAAACTTGTTTTCAGATTCCCGCATAACACTACGTCCCATTCATCCCACATGGCTATTGGACGGGTGATGACCCATACGTTCTCCCAGGTGGTGGATGCTATAAGGATGACTTTTCGGATCTTGCCATTATAGCTATAGACAGTGCACCCAGTGATATCCAACCAGCCTTGGACTGGAGGTCTACACAGAAAAAGATTGCCAGATGGTTCCTTAACACCCTAAGGGCGAATTCGTTTTTAGCAGTATGGGATCAGTATGAGGGCGGAAACATCCATAACTGCCACGGTAGTCAACTGTTGGATATCTATGAAGTATTAGTGCCCATATTGGGGACTCGGGCGAGGTCCCTCAACCCTTCAATGCCCACGAAACTCGGTTTATCGAGTGGGGGACTTTGTGGAAAGTGCAGGGGTGTTCTGCTGCCGGGTGACAAAAGCGTGCTCTATGGAGAGTGCTCTAAAGGCTTCAAATCAAGGATATGGTATTTTCCCCCATTGATATACACCATGATACGTCATCGCCCACTCATAACATCAAGTCAATAGTGGTGTCATGTTCATGGCGCATGCCCAAAAATGCCCCCAACAGCTGTTCAATAGAATTTCCTTAAGTATGGTGATGGTGGGTCACATATATTCATGTGTGCACATACGGTGCGAGTGATAATTAAGTGCCATATCATCCACCTAGTTCCGCAATATAAGGTAGGTGCGAAGAATCTTGGCAAATGGATGTCAAGAACTTGAGTTATTGCCGAAAACGTGAAAATAAGTTCCTGGAAAACAGGATCAGTATGAACAGTATGGCAATTCGCCCTTAAGGTGTTAACGTCCTTCCCAAGTCTAAAGTCACGAAGAAGAGGCTAGAATACACAGGAGTTAGCCCTGATATTTGGAAAGAAGTTATGAGCGAAAGAGACAAGGCACTTCCCGCTTCACTCTGTCTATGGCCCACTCAAGACCCTCCTTATCATCAGAGTGATAATGAGTCCTATTATGGTGGCCACTACGACACGACAATCACCAATGCAAATTCCAAGCCCTTCATGAGCACCGTGAAATGGCCCAAAGTTCTTACACTCATGGGATACTTCCCTCCTCTTTTTGGTACTGTTCTCAAAACGATAGGTGTTCCCCGTGGTAAGATTAAACCAATCCTCAAGAAACTTTCAAATATTTGCAGGCAACACACAAAAAACAGGCGAGACGTGTTTATGTCAATCGCAACCACCACCTTAAACACTGACCCACATACAGTTGACATCTCAAGCTATGAAACCATGACAGAAATAGAAGCCGTTCAACAGTACAAGTACACCACCCCTTTCGGCTTAGCCGGCCATTTAACGCCCCTTAGTAAGAACCACTTTAGCCAGTGGCGGGCTTAAAACCTAGTAGAACATCCTTTTCTACGCACAGCTGAAAGCACTAAGTATACTGGTATGAGCGGGCAAGAGATATCAACACATGAAAATGAATACAGACAGCTCAAGTTATCTAAGCTCTGAGAATGCCGCTAGACAGTCATATAATGTGTCACAGTCTACACTCTACTGTCACCGAAGTCGATATCGAGAGTACAATGAAGAGGTAGCGGAAACTGATCTGAATGAAGTGTCATCACTGAAAACTGTCATAGTCGAAAAGTGTCATCACTGAAACTCTGATATACTGAAATCACTGCATCTCAACATACAGGCCTCTCGTGTCACAATATGGCACTCTCCACCGCTTCACTCTCCACCGTTCCACCGTTTTAGAAGGTGCTTGTTACATTAGCTTTCTGCCTCTGCTGGTCACCAGCCGAGGTGGTGGGTGGGATGTATCACGGTGCCGTATCACACTCCCGGTGTCAGTTGGTGACCGTCACACACGGCCAACCCTAACCCCGAAGGGGTACTTATGAATTTTGCTAAGTGCTCTATCCCTTTAGATCACAGTTAGATCACAGTTTCACCCAGTACTGCGATATATCTCGCATCCGTCAATGAAGCCTTGGAAGAAGAGTGAAGCATCCCTGGGAATGGTCGGGGCTGAACGTATGAAGAACACGATACTCAGCTTGTCTAGGATGACGAGATAGTTCCTCTCTCCACCTGCTAGCACTGCTGGGGTTGAGCGCACGTTCACGACCTGTGGACGGATGCACCCCGACCTAAAAAGAGAGGAGGGCGACTGAAGGGACACCAGAGTATGCCAGGATGCGGTTGCCATTAACACGACATTAACGCATGCGGAACTCTCGGTTTGATACCATCATAATTGCTTGTCACTCGTTGCTATCATGATCTATCAAGATATCGCAATCGTCTGCACTCCTTTGGATGCATTCACTTATTAACATATAAAAAACAATTATGATATAAAACAGTATGGTTATCAGTCGAGAAGTTTTTCAAGTGTTCATTATTTGTCGAGGACATAATTGGACCTATCAATATCTGTCGAGGGGAGTCTTAGAGTTATCAATATCTCTCGAAAGAAAAATCGGAGTTCTATCCGATAGCCTACCACGATGACATCGCACGTCATATGATTTCATCTATACTTCCAAACAAACTTATGCGGTTCTGCGAGGCGATACCTTACACAACATGAGGGAATCACCGCAGAATGGAAACACATGCACTTGTATCACAATTTTCGATGCGAAGGTGGTGCTAATTTTTTAGGGGGCATAATCAAGCACTCTTAAATGAAACACAACCCTCTCAAGCAAGGGAGGGGAAAACCCACACAGGACCAAAAGAAAGTGGGTGTCCGTTGTAGTTTGATTGGAGATACCATGCTCCTCTGTCAAAAAATCGACGGTAGGTCTTTCCAAAATAACAAGGATTATCATGGAAATTGAGGTATATTATTTCACACTTGCTACGCCCAAGCGCTGGGAATAATGTCCGCAGGTTAGCGACAATTGAGCTCGACCAGGAGAGGGATTCAAAATAAGTACCATAAAGCAACATGGCACTTCACCACAAGGAGGTCAGGGTGAGAGCTTGAACCACCCCCAGCACCAATAAGGGGGGGCAGTACCACCCCCACCCTTTACATTTCCAAACTGCACCGCCTGGCTACTGATGTTGCCATCCTCATGTGTTCTGCCCAATATCAGGCAACACTTGCTACACGACCGTCTCGAAGCTACCAGCTCGACTTGCCCCCTGAGACGTTAAGGGCGTTTGTACCCAGTGCAGGCATCCCACGACAAAGCCACGAAAGGGTGCAGCAATCTTTAGAATTTAAGCCCAAGCATGAAGCCAAGATAGAAGCCCGCTACATCAGGAAGACCCTGCGTTGTATTACCACCATTAGTCAAAACCTTGAGTGAAGTTCGTGCCGGGGAAGGAGATCTGGCTCGCACAGTGTGACGGAATCCTACAAAAGCAACGGCCAAGCAGGACAAGATGAAACGGACGGCTGATGTTTTTGTTTGCGCTGTCGGTTGCCCAAGAGGGGATACCCTTACAGCTGTTGCATTGCGAAGCTGCTTCGATCCAAAGCGCATGAGATGTTGTTGAGGGCTACCCGGAACCGTGGCCCATGAACCGCAGCTCGCTCACCAACGGGCGCATCCACTCTGCACAGGTTCGAAAAAATATCTAGTAGGTACAAGTGAGAGGACCAGATAGCCCTGCAGGTACAAGGGAACTGCGAGCCTGCTCTCGACACTCACCTTAGAAAGAACGTTCAAGCCCTCTTTATACATAATCTTCAGATCAGCAGAGTCGACTTTTCTGCACTCAAACGCATTATCGAACAGAGAAAGTTGAGAGAGCAAGCCGCGGTATACGACAACGCTATGCCGAGCACGCCCGACCTCGAAATCGCTAGCATCAGTGTTTGATGCGTGTCCAACTTCGACTAGCGCGACAGACGCAACACGCCATGCACCTCCAAAAGCTTCGCGGCATGACTCAAATGGCAGTGTTCGCACCGCGACTCAAACAAATGCCCGGCGTGCCAGACTTCCGGCGCGCCACCTGAACACGACTTCCACGGTATGCCGGGTCCGAACGTAGACTTGGACAACCGCGTTTGGGCAGGTTGACATAGCGGGGACGACTCAGAAGAGCTGAATTAAGGGCACTGTATGGCGTCTCGGAGACACGGGAATGCTCCACACGAAACACTTGGAGAAAGTCGGAGAAAGGGGCGGCGGCAGGCCTGTATGCTTAAGAAGAGCAATCATTTCGAGCGCCGCTTGCATCTGAAGAGGAGTTTCACCGCGGAAACCCGTATTAGCAAGCAAGGTATCTGCAACGACGAGGTCAGAGGTCAGGCACTCACCCCGAATTGTCGAAGTCCAACATAGCTTTGGTCTTTTCCTCCATGTTGCCCCAGTGAATGGTGATCAGCCCTTTGAAAGAGAGATACTGTGGACAGCAATTCCATGATGGTCAGGTGCACAGACACAGCTGAAAATAGCATTGTCACAGTTGTGAGCTAGAGCACTGGGCGGGGCTCGCCTGAAGGCCCATGAAGGCGAGACCCACCACCACTGCAAGGGCCTTGCCAACAGTCTGTCAACGGCACCCGTGCCCACCCCGCCTACAGCTCACTACGGAGAAGTGCCTGGCCGTTCCATGCACAGGATACTTCGCGCTTGCAAGAAGCGAAGGGACCAGGTGGCGGGTTACTTCACAATTGCAAAAGTCAAGGGGAAGAACAGGTAAGCAGCAGGATACTTCACGCTTGCAAGAGTGACAGGATGAGAAGGAACGTGGCAGGTTATTGCCAGTTTGCAAGAGTCACGAGGAACGACCGTAAGTTGGCAGGTTGCCTCCCGCTTTCAAGAGTTGCAAGGCGGGGCGGAAAGGTGGCAGGTCATTTGCGCTTGAAGAAGACACGGGGAAGAGAAAGAAGGCGAAAGGGTTTTTCGCGACTGAACGAGTCAGGGGTTGGACAGGAGACAGGCTTCATAGGCCGGTAAAGGGAACTCGCTCACGCTTTCGGCCGTGAAATATGCCGCTGCAAAGCGCGAGATTAAATATTTAAAAGAAGCGTGTGGCGGTAACGAAAGAAACGAGCGCACCGCTGGTGTCACTTAAGGGGTTTGCTCGCGCAAGGACCCTCGGAAAAGGGGAGGTCCTGACGCTAGTCAAGCGCGATAGATATCATAGCGCTACCTTGAGGGCGTAAGCGCTTATAAACCCCATGATTCCACTCATCCCGAGTTGTTGAGCGTAAGGCATCGCGTTGTCAACGAGAGAGTCCAACCAGCTTTCAACATCCTGTAGAGGAACGTCTCCAACACGCGGAAATTGAGCGGGAAGGATCAATCCGTCGCAGGCAAGCCCACACATATTTTCACCGCGAGAAATTTTCCCTGCCTGGCCAATATTTGAGTGGGAAAGGTCCATTCTAATTGGACATAGTGGGTGGCGAAGGTGCCTCCCCCAGTTTTGGACATAGTGAAAGCAAACGTTACAATACGAGTTGGAGTTGCGGATTTATCTTCGCTTGTAGGGAATACGCACCGACTTGCTGTCAGCTTTGGCGGGCGCCACGGTGATGAGCGAACACACGGCACCGAGAGCAAGAAGAGCAATATTGCGTGGGCCTTGTTGGCTGTTGTCCGGTCGACCATACCAGCTTCCCCACCCCGAGCCACCGTTCCCTTGACCGTTACCTCCTCCGCCAGTGCCTCCAGATCCAATATCGGTTAAATATTCTCTTGTACCAGCTTGCAAACCCTCGAACTTCAGCCCCTTTGTTACGGGTGTTGTTCTGTCAGGTAAGTGCCTTCGCTGCACCTGAACTCCTCTTGATCTACCTGAGGCTCTGCTAGCCCTCAAGGAGAACGTCGGAGGGGTGAAATTCGCATATGCTAACATAGCTGGGTTCCGAATGTCTGACAAAAGAAATATTCCACTAGTACCAGCTGTACCAGTTGTAAATATTGTTGATATTTCAGTAAACTGTCTATCGTATGTGGCAAAAAGACACACCTAATAAGCGCACTTCTTGGTCTTTGTCAACAGACGAGAGATAGTAGTGTCACTCGTCATGTCGCTGCTCAGCTGTCCTGTCGGGTGCAGAGTGCAGAGCTCTCGTCTGATGAGCTGCAGACCAGACGAGAGAGACCTGTCGTGTGAGCTGTCGTGTGTCCTGTGACCACCTCGACCTGTCGTGTGACCTCGCTCTTGGAATGTCGAACTTGTCGAACTTGCCCTTCGCTTGGTGTCAGATCGGGGTGTCAGATCGAGATGTTGGATTGATATGAAAATGATGTGATCGAGCCGTGAACGCAGCACGCGACGGGAAGAAAAGCTTTGCAGCCGAGCCCGAGGGGTTTTCGTGCGTCTTTATCGTTTATGATGTTGGATTTTGATCTCCCATATTTCAAATAACGATTTCCAGGCTTCCCGCCATCCGCCTAAGATCGACCGATTAGCACGCCGTTGAATGACGAAGAAATTCACTCGAGTTAACATCTGACGATCGTCGTTGATGCTCTATGCATTCGGGGGGAGCATTTGGTGCATTTCGTATTTTTCGCATCTGTTGTTTCCTCTCCCGCAGAGGCACCTTCAGTATCGAGGCTCAGTATCGAGTGTGCCTGTTTGTCCTCTCTCCCGACAGTTGGAAATTTCATTCATTTCACTCGACCTCAGCACACATTTAAGGATGTTTGAATGAAGATTCGATCACTTCTCAAGTTTCCAATCCAAATTGAATCTCTGAGAATACAGCGACGTTCATTGATCACGCCTTCGTTTTCACCAAGCCCGCGTGTCTGTAATCTAAACATGTCCGGCCAGACTGTTGCGCGCAAACGCACGATATCCTCCTTCTTCGTCAAACCGGCTTCAGCAGAGGAGCCAGTTGTAGCTGTGTCACCGACAGCCAAAAAACTGCGCACGGAGCCTTTTGAAGCTGCAAATGATGAAGGGAGACAGTCGAGTGAAAACTTCGAGTGCCCCGGGTCAGTTGCGAAACCAACAGAGGGCAACTTGAACGATGACGCAACAGGAGCCCCTGATATCACGGTATATTCACTGTTTTTTCATGACTATTTTGATTAAAGGGGATACACCGCCTTGGCCACTTACCTGTTATTCAGTTTTGCTGAATCAGGCGTCGCAGAAGCAGAGGATGGAACTCAACAAGGCAAACGCGCTCGCAAAGCAAGCGAGGCGCCAGGTAGCGTCCCGGCGTATATTTCAGCGAGCAAAAACGTCACAAACGAGCTCGCTGATATTTTTCACTGTCCTGGAGCTCTTGAAACAAGTGAAATACGAGATCGCTGCACTTTTTCGGCTTCTCATCCATCTTCTGAACACGACACCACTGACCTGCAACGCTCTGCAGGCGCAACAACGAGTGGCTGACGCTGCTCATTCAGTAAGCCTCGAGGCCCTTCTTATAGAGGTGGATGCTCCCCGACTTGCACTGCCATCCTTTCACATTTGCCTGCGCTTTGCCTAGTCAAGATCTCAAGTTTTTCGCACCATCAAGCTCCTGCCAAATGGCGTTGTCACTGAAAGGCTATGCTCTGTACGCAGCCGGGGTGGCGAGATATCGTCGGGGGCGAGTTTCAAAAGCACTATTTTGAAGGACTGCAAAAGGTGTTGATCCTCCTTCCTCTCTGACGCGTTTCCCGAAGGAGCGCCCGTGCTCGGCGTAGTGATTTTGAGTCTCAGCGGGGGGGATGTGGGCGCTTGCCTTGTCCACAGTTCGTTCGCCAGGAATGGGCTGGCAAGACTCCAGTGTACCCACCTGCAGCTGATATTTTCCGGGCTTTCAATACGTGCGCGTTTTCCCGCTTGCGTGTTGTGATTCTCGGGCAAGATCCCTACCACGGCCGAAATCAGGTAGCCATCATCGCCTTCCCCATTTCGCACGCGTGTTTGTGCTTAGGGGCATAGTGATTTTGCAAGTTGAAGGTCGCTGGTTGGCACTATGCGAGAAGATCAATCCAACCAAAGCTGCGGCATCCCTTCCATCATCGGATAAAACTGCCCTTAAAAAGTTTCCTTGTCACCGCGTGCGACTTTCCCAGCTGACCCTCTTATTTGGTGCTGCACAGGCCATGGGTCTCAGTTTCTCCGTTCCAAGAGGCGAAAAGATCCCTTCAAGTCTCCAAAATATATTCAAAGAACTGAAAGAAGATGTTGGTTGCGAACGGTAGAGCCCCTGACCACCTGCGTTGCAAGAACTTTATGCGGCACTCTCTCTGCCTTCTGAATACCTGGGCTTGAAAACTGTGAGACACTTCGCACAGTGGTCACCCGGTATCTTCGTTGCGGTAAACAATATAACACCCCAGGCGTGTGAAGTATATTGGAACGGCTGACCGTCTGAAATGAATTTGCACTATATTCCCGGAGAAACCCATCAAACAAGTCGGAGGAATATGTCAAAATATGGCCTTCAGGGCCCTCTCCGTGAAAGGCAATCATTTGCACATCTTGGGTACATTCGTCATCATGAATAGAAGCTTGCCTCTCGCAGAGGCTGGGCTCACATCAGGCTTGCAGGCATGGAAAGTGCGTGCTTTCTCGTTCTTACCTCTCGGGAAGACAGAATCACTGAAAGCGGTGATGTGCGGGGCAGGCCAAGACATGGTGACCTTGACAAATGGGCAACACAAGGGGTGCTCCTGTTGAATACCGCACTCACTGTTCGGGATAGTCAGGTGCCTCAGTCTCTCAGTCCCTCGGCCGCGAGGCCCCTCAGTTCCTCAGCTGTGAGGTGCTTCAGTCCCTCGGCCGCGGGGCGCCCGAGTCTCTGAGCTGTGAGGTGCTTCAGTCCCTCGGCCGCGGGGCGCCCGAGTCTCTGAGCTGTGAGGTGCTTCAGTCCCTAGACCGCTAGGCGCCTTAATCCATGGCCGTCCTGCCGGACTCGCGTCAGCTGCTGTCCCGTGCGACCTCGAGCTATGCACTTTGCAATATGCTTGTATTAGACTTGTTAGCCGCCAACATGGTTGTACATTCCATGGTGTGGAACTACTGTTGCATATGGCTTCGGTATCATTGCCGTGGAATTACAGTTGCCTTCTACGTTCGTGATGTCCTTTTGAAACTGTGTCATCTTGGAGTGACCAGCATACCATCCAGTGATAGCCAGAGGGAAATCTGCTTATTGTCATTGAGATTTGTGAGTCTTAGGCATCTTTGTGGACTTGGTGAACACTTGGCACACTTGGTGGGATCTTGAGCACTCTCTGCCGCAGAACCGCTCAGCAGGGGAATTTGTGTTGCCTTGGATCTGTGGATATTGTGGCAAAGGCGAATTCTCATTCGAAGAAAGGGTGGGAAGTTTTCACGGATGCAACCATCCGAGCCATTTCAACCAAAGGTCGTCAAGGCATTGTCTTCATGCTGTGGGGCAACAGCGCAAAGGTGTGTCACTGTCACTTGAATCTCTGCAGCCCCGCTTTGTGACATTTAGATGCTTGATACGTGCAATACTTCAGGAATGGTCTTTCAAAATACTGCAGCTTTGTCTACCTGAAGAGTGGATCTTAAAGGGCGTCCTCTTTGTCATCACTGATGTGACCAGGAGCCCTGTCTTATTCAATGTATAATATCAGGGAATAGGTCAGAGTTGGAGAACCAAGGTTGATTCTCAGCATTGTGCCGACTTTCGATGAAACAGAATCTAATTTAATAGAGCAGGCACGGTGCCCAGCTTCAAATTTTTCACGCAAGTCGGTAGATGTGAGCTAGTGTGTATCCGTCAGGAATGCCTATGTGGCAAAAGTGACAGAATTTTAAGGAATTGCGGTTTTTGTGTAAATTTCCAGCTAAAGGAGCGGCTCATCGATTCGAAGAGGCACCACATTTTGAAGGCAGCCCATCCATCTGGTGTTTTCCTGCCGCTCGTCGACCCTTGAACTAACTTAAAAACCCCTCCGCATATGCTTTTTGTTGCAGCTCTTTTCCTATTTGTTTTGATCATGCTACGCGATGCTTGAGCCCTGATGGGGATGGTGCCATGTTTGTTTCAGGATTGTCGGCGAGTCGCGGGTTCTATGGATGCAAGCACTTCTCACAGGCCAATCGCTTGATTGCCAAGCAGGGTGAAGTCCCCATAGATTGGCAGATTGAGTGAACGGGACTATTTTTGTTGACACCATACCTCATACGCGGTAGTTTGGTCACGATAGCAGCTGTATCAGGAATATGTGTATAGTATACCGAATATGTATGCAATGTATGAGGCTTATCCTTAGACCAACTCCTTTGGGAGCGCGTAGCCATAGAAGATCGGTTGTGACACTATGTACCCACACCGACGATCCAAGGATTCAGCACACACTTCGGAACACTTATCCAGATTTTACGGGGCTCATTAGTGAAGAATGGCTAACCCTCACTTTGCCGGTAGACCATTGTGTAGCTACCCCGAGACACTTTGTAGCTTACCACTTTTGTAGCTAAAAGTGGCAGCCGTATGCAATTTTGTAGCTATAGTTTCAAAAAGGCATACAGCTCTCAAATGTGTAGCGAGCTACAAAAGTGACAAACAACAAAACTTTAAGAAATGATTTTTCGAGCAATAGGATGGAAACCTTGCTAGCAACACCGCGCGTATAACATATATTAAACTAATAGCTCCGCGTGGATGTCACGAAACATAATTTAGCAGTTGCTTAAAATTGATAAGATATTGGTAGGACCAAGTGAGTTAAGCACTTGCACTAGGCACACATGTCATTCCGTACAAGCATTTTTCAACAAGGCAAGCAAAGAGAAATAACGCGAAGCATGCAATTAATATGACATTCTTAACACATTCTATGATAGGCTTCTAAAGTTTCCAAACTAGAATTCACCGGTCCGTAGGAAATATGCAAAACTGACTTACGATTAATGCGCAGGGTAAAATCATTGAACCGAAAGTGTTTCCTGCATCACACGAAACACGGAAACGGTGAAAATGTTGAGCATTGATAACAGCCGACACCGACACAGCTGTCGGTGCTTTGCCCTAGGGTGGACATGTACACACTGAAAATGAGCAAAAAATATTTACGCCGAAAACCCCGAAAAATCTTGGGAAAACAGTGCACGAAAGTCAATCAGAGCGTTGGGATTTGAACCCATACCGAACAGGATGAGCCTGTGGGACTTCGCCCTCTTGAGGGATATAGGACAGTGGAAAAGCGGCAGAAGAAAACCCGCCGGAAAAGAGAATGGCGACAAAAGACATACTGACAGAGATATTTCTGTTAGCGGGTTCGTGCCTGCGAAAAACGCAACTGTGTGCAAGACATGCCGCCAGTAACGTACAGCTGCTGGCGGCATCAGAAAAATCACACAGTGAAGATGGCAAGAAAATGAGGCGCGACTCAGTAGAAACGATGGGAATTGAACCCAAACCGTAGGACTGTAAGGTAGCCTGCCGGTATCCAAGCATCCCGATAACGTATGTACAGGGGAACACACGCAACGAGGCTGCTGGCGGGATGATGGCGGGAAGACGCTGTTGTGAGACAACGCAAGATTGCCTGCCTGCCAGGTTCCACGCAGGCGCACACCCAACAACAGACACCGCTGACATATGTAGCGCAGTATAAAAACAGCAGTGAGTACGGCTGCAAAAATACAGAGAGCTGCTTGACGGCAAAGACGAGAACAGGGCGCCGCAAGACCAAAGCTTCAAGAATGATAGGAACTTAGCAAATCTGGATATACATAGTATGCTATCCAGTATGAGTAATTGCGTATCCTCCATCGTGAATGCGCGATCGTCAGAGCTCGGCGGGGGCTCTGTCGGGGCCGCACGACAAGCGTGAGATGCGTAAATATCCGATCGAATCTGCTAGCTGTGACTATCGATCGAACGGTCGTTCAGTCAGTCGCTCGGTCGATGTTTCGATCCGGCGGTCCGAGCGGTCGACACACAGTTGATGTAAGAGTGAATGTCGTGGTCGACGAAGATTTCATAAACGACAGACACTGTTTTTTTCTGAAATTGTAAAATCTGTAATCTGTAATCTGTAATCTGTCTGACCTGGACTGTCACCGAACCGCAAAATGCGTTGGGTGGTGTGGCTACAAAAATCTGAGGGCGCAGTGTGGTGATGCAGACCGGAACGCTTGGTTCTGCGTAAGGACGATGGGAGAATTGTTCAGAAATTCTTCGATTTTCCTACAAGGGAACGAAGGAAATCAAGGTTTTTCTAAGGATTTTCTTGGCCTGTTCTGCGACAGCTACAAAAATGTACCGAAGCTACAAAATGGCATGGTGGTAGCTACAAAATGATGATGCCGCTATGCACTTTGCCACCTAGGCCCTCTGCAACTGCGATGCCGGCGCACTGTTGTTGTGTCCACGAAGCCGGTTCACTGATGCCCCCCGAGCCGCTCGAGCCATCTCCCCGCCATCAAGCCTACGCTCAGGAATACCCCTGCTGCTCGCTGCCTGCCGTGAAGCCTGCTCTCAAAAGAGCTTGTCTTAACAAAGCGGGGCTGAGAATGATAAACTGAATTGCTCCCAAATAAACTTGCGTGCCTGCCATTGATCTGCGCTTGCAACCCTCTACCCCCAACAACAACTATATGGGAATGAAGCCCTTGCACTGAATACCCTGCGAGGAAGCTGCGTACTTGAGAAATGCGTGGCTTATCCTTTGACCGACAGAGGGGATCAGTTGGCTCAGTAAGGCTTAGGAGGTCCCATTCTTTGCTAGCGAGCTCCGAAGATATATATGGCACGGAGGTCGTTTTATTGTTTTGGAGGCGGGGGAGGGTGCAATCCCCCCACCATACGACAGGTAAAATCTCCCGTGCGCGTGCGCTCCCGTGCTTTTGGTTCTGCAAAGTATTGAGGGCTTGTGGGACGGGGGCGAAACCTCCCAAACTTCGAGACGAATTTCCAAATAGATTTTCTTCCATTCAACGTTAACGTCTGGACCGCTCGGTCGTCTTGAAAATCCTCTTCCCTGCGGCATGCGGCCCTGCGCTAGACGAGACACACGAGATGCGACACTTGTAGACAATCCGCAGTCGTTTACGATTTTTGGTCGATACCTGTATAGCGAGCAAAGCGCGATCGAGTGTCGACTTTATACCGCTATCCGAAACTTCTAAACGAGTTGTGTGCCCACCAACCAAAGGGCGCGTTTGTGAGTAAGCGACACCGACAAAATAACCAAGGGAATGTATACCACATGGAGTTACTACTAGTAGATGTTGCACACACATCTGTGATCGCCAACTGCGATGCGTAAGTAATGACACATCAAAATATGAACCCCGCATACAATGACTAAGAAAATACTCGATGTCACGAAGAGAACCCTATCTTGGGATTTAAACGAAATTTGCCATGTGCTATTTGTCTCGCAAGTAAGGCACGCTGCATCGCAAAGTCAATCCACCACTTACCTCATCCACCCTCTACAATCCGTTGCAGACCTCAATCCCAACGCCTTCCTGGTGCACTTGCAAATCCCAGTAGACATAATGTTTGAGCTCCCGTTAACCCTCTCCACCGAAAGAATTTACAGTTGAAGCAACAAAAAATCTGAACCATAATGCTGCCCGTAGAAAATATGGTCCAAGGCCAATGCATGCCACGTTCGCCTCGCAGAGCTCGGTGATATGAGATGCGGCTGTACCTGTAGCACCTTTGCGGCGGACATCATTGACTTATTTCGAGGAATGTGGTCGACTAGTCTGCCCCTTGACGATAAGAAGAGGCATGGGATGGTGCGGAAACATCACTTTCGGTGTAGATAGTAGTCTCATGTACACTGTGCTACTTGTTACGACAGAAAAATGCTTCTGTGTGTGTGTGTGTGTGCACCGCGATGATCACGCGACAATCGACATTGCACCTTGGAAACCAACGCATTTCTCACAGAACATATTATCCGAAGCGTAAGAAAGATCGAACACAGCACCACCAACTCCTGCGCTCTCTGAAACAACATCTCCAAACACATCTCCAAAATAATCGGCTCAGCAACAACCACTACAGGTTGCGTCAAATCGCTTGCAGTACTCCGAAAATGGGCAAGAGCCTTGGCTTGAGCATGCCACAAAGAAAAGAGCTGCGCACGCTTCACTTTTTCTGCCTTCTCCAATTCCTCATCATTTGAAACCAAAAGAGCAAGCAGCTCTTCCCCAGACAAAAATCGGCGCAATATCCATTTTGAAATAAAATCCAGACGTAGAGATAATCAGAGGCGAAAAATCCGAAACCACTCTGCCGTAATTTCCCAAAGCTTTCCGCATGTCCCAAGCGACAGCAAAAATCAGATTCCGAGCGCCCTAAGAGAGATGAGCACCCTCGAAGTATAGGTCGAGCAACAGTGAAATAAAACCTACTCTTAAAATAACAAGATGCAAGCGTGATGTGTGATCATAACCTGCTGGGATATGCAAGATACGCAGCGGGGAGAACGCTCCCGGCAGTGATAGACCGAACTCGAGATATGCTAAACATATACGATATATACTAAGTCGAGACACACGCAGGTTCACCGACAATGGCATACGGGATATTGTACCCGACAGTATGACAGCCAGAGTGACATTTGCAGCACGAAGTAAAAGCAAGCCCGTGCTGAGATTATTCAGCCGTGCAGTATGTAGCAGCAGTATGACAGTATGATAATATGCCAGTATGACAATATGATAGCTGCCATCAGTATGCAAGCTAGCAGTAAGACTGTCACCTGCACTCTCAATAGTATTGATTTTGGTGACGGACGATCCGGCAATCTGTGGACGGCGGGTTTGATTTCCCCTTGGTTCACCTTTGGAAACATATACAAAGGCATGCCACATCCAACTTTTGAAAATGAGATGACACGAAAAAATAAAATGAGAAATATTGAATATCTGCCGACATTTGAAGCTCTAGCAAGGACACTCCAGCTGCGACTGCGCTTACGTTTCCTGCCATTTGCGTAGTGTATACTCTTCGGACGAGTGGACTTTACATAGTTACGATCTCGACGGACAACAGCTTCGGTCACGCCCACCTCCATTGATACTGTACACGTTTTAATTTTTCCGAGAGCAAATTTTGACGATTTATTTCCCGTGCAAACCATGACACCTTGATTCCAGCGCGGATTTCCGCTGCAAAAGCTCTTCGGTGCAAACGTTGATTGTACCGGAAACAATGAAAAAAATTGTTGATTCCCGGTGCAAAAACGCAGATTGTAGAAGCATCGACTCTGGCGCTGGCGCTGGGGGCGGTCCGTGGGTAGTACTCTGGCGGTGCGTGGGCCGGGGGAGGGAAGGGGGGTTGGGGGTTGGGGGTGGGTGGGGTTGGAGGTGGGTGAGAGGGTGGGGTGGGTGGGAGAGAGGGCGGGGGCTGGGGGGCTTAAATCATAATTTGATTAGTACGGCGAAGGTCCGAATCATGACTTGACTAGTACCGCAATCGTCCAACTTATGACTTGATTAGTACGGGGTTGGTCCAAATCATGACTTGAATTTTAGGAAATAAGGCCTAATCAAATAAAAAATCATGATCACTAGTGTGATTAGTACCCATATTGGTGAACGTTTTAAGTTCAATTCACATTGCATTCATTTCCCGCGATGGGCCGCGCGCAAGCACGTGGGAGGCTTCTCATCTCCGGAATAAATTGCGGGCTGTCGAACAGACCTGACGCAACGAATAGATGGCTAGAACTGGAACTGCGTCAGTCCGTCGGGCGAGATCGATCGGGTCGCGCGGGAAAATCGTGCATAGTAATCACGTTTCGAATCAAGTCATGATTTATAGGCTCGCGACGAAACCATGACTTGATTCATAGGAAAGGGTCCAAATCATAACTTGATTAGTACGGCAGGGGTCCAAATCATGACTTGATTAATAGAAAATAAGGCCTAATCAAATAAAAAATCATGATTACTAATCCTATTCATGAAGAGCCCTGACTGAGATCCGAAAGGCTCGTAATGCAAAAAACCAGTGCTGCTCGCATGAGGACAGTGCCGTGATGGATTTATCTGAATAGATATAGAACAATTGGTGCAGTGATAGCACAACAATCCGGCGATTTGTGGAAGGTGGGTTCAATTCTTTTGAAAAAAATATCACAAACGGATATGACGCCGCATCCAACTGAAAATGAGATGACACGAAAAGTTGAAATGAGAAATATTGAACCGAATTTTGCATCACGACAGAGTAGCGACATCAGACCTGGCGATTCCCTCGGAAAGCCAACAAAGAGCAACGAATCCCGATCCAGATCTGAGATGCTCGTGTGTCGTCAATCGTGTTATGCCCGCCTTGCTCTCACCTCGGGGGATCCAGATGTTCGTGTTATCTTTAATTTCTTTATAGCTTATGCCAGTCTTGCTCTGGTCTTGCTAGTTGCTTTATGCTTTTCATCATTTTCGATTTGCATCCGATCGAGCAGCATCAGTAGACGAGGCGAGGGTGGCTGCCTTACAAAAACAAAATTTTGAACTCGGACCTTCATAATCTCCCGATCATTGTTGCAACCTATCCCAACTGGAATACCATACACACGACAGTGAACTTCACAGCAAAAAATACTGAAAAACGAATTTTCAATTTGACATTGCTGACAGTTGTCAGGCGTTGCTAATCAGGAAGGCTGATCACATTCCTGCGTTACTTTTGTCTATATTTTGTGCACCTGATAATGCATCATTCCTTAATGAGCCAGTTGAGGGCAGACGCCCTGTGATCCCGGGGTTTGGAAATTTGGCTTTCCCAGGTTCGGTTGCGGGCGCCTCGGGCTTGCAGCGCCCTTGCCTCCATGGCACTTGCAGTATTCGAAATCAGGCTGCGAAGGCACTGCTCCTCAGAGCTTGTAAAGACGCCCTTAATGTTGGCCAGCTGCGCCGTGTGTGTGTGGGGGGTCCTTACAAGCTGCGGGCGCTCTCGGCGTCCGGCGCCCCCGCCTTTGGCTCGCGTGCCGCGTCCATGCCTCTCTCTCTCTCTTGTGTGTGGTGGGATCACGACGTTTTTGTAGCTATAGCTACAAAAACCGCTCTAGGGGGCATTTGTAGCTGGTTTTGTAGCTGCTGAAAACTGAAAACTGCTGATGCGATACCAACAGCAATATGAAAACAATATGAAAACCATACGCAAAAACAATATGAAGCATACTAGCACGAGGCACACAACGGAAATAGCATGCAGGCATTTCAGGATAGATGAATTGCTAGCAAACACAAATTACACTTTATATTAAAAACACATATTAATACATTCTATACTACGGTACTATTTTCTATCCTAAGGATGCAACGATCCGTGTGCGTTATGCAAAAATGATCTAAGAAACTGCCACAGGGTACGATACAAATGCTGGAACACCAAAATGTTTCCTGCAGCACACGAGAAACGGCTTAGTGAGGACGTTGGGAATCGAAACCCAATGACAACAGTCTATTACTGTCGGCATTTCGCCATCCGGTGAGCGTTCACTTAAAGTACCTTTTGGAAACAGCAGCGGAATAGGACATCGGGATCGAGGAATTCCTGAAACTATGCCAACCGGAAAAAGTTCTGCAGAGCGCTGGAAGTTACAGGATGCCGCCAGCAACGTTGCTGGCGGCACCAAAGACGCTCGGCGTAAAAACAGCAACCTGCAAAAAGCGAAACGCTGCCGAGTTGTTCGGAAATGTTGGGAATCGTACCCAAAACGTCGGGCAGTAAGGATGGCCTCCATTCTCCAAGCATATCTGTGTCAGTGAAACATCGGAAGATGTGACTGCTGGCGGGATGTGGTTGCCGTGCGGCTGCTGGACATCGCACGAGCCCTCCTGTCAGGCTCAAGGCGCAAACCTACCAAAAGACGTCATACAGCACCTCCGCTGACATAAATAGCGCAGTGGTAAAACTGTTAGTCTATGCAGAAATAAAAAATAAAACGAACTCCACAGCAAGTGACAAAAACAAGCAGGGCGTCCAGGATGAACACTGCAGAAGTGACGGTAACCGTGAAAATCACGATATCAAAGATATTGCCATATCCTCAATCGTGATGCGTGAGTATCTGATCGAATCTGATAGTTGTGACAACACCTCGTACGGTCATAAGTTAGTATATCTGGATCGGGTGGTCGATCGGGCGGTCGCACAGTTGATGTACATGCCGAATATTTATATGGTCGACGAAGACCTTCAAATTACCAACCAATCGCACGGTTAGAAGTCAGCATATTGCGATCGGGCGGTCGAAATATAGTTGATTCAACACTGAATGCTATCTATGGTCGACGAGGATCTTCAAATTGTGAAATCCGCATTCTCAAAAATGAGATAATATCTACTTTATCTGCTTCCTTTGACCTGGCTCGCCCTGTACCGCAGGATGCACCGGGTAGTATGGCTACGCCAAATCTGAGGGCGGTGTCGTGTAGTGATGCATCCTTGCGCACACCGTTAACACTGGGTTGTGCCCTGGGAATTTCCAGGGAATTTCCCCTTTCCCCTATAAGTTATTGTCCGGGGATTTCCCCAGGAATGTCCGGGGATTTCCCCAGGATTTTCCCGGACAGTTCTGGGGTAGCTGCAAAAATGACACGGTCGCTAAAACAATGGTAGGGGGTAGCTACAAAATGGCCCCGTTATCCTCTTGTGTGCCCCTCCCTTGCGTGTGTGTACGTGTACTCCGAGAAGTTCCCGTTTTGTGTGTGGCTTGTTGTGTGTGGCAGCTGTGGCCCTCGTGTGTCTGGGAGCGCTTCGTGACTAGGTACATACGGTGCATTATGGCTACGATCTGGACATTGTGCTGCGCGCTGTGCGCGTTGATTATCATGGGTTATCATGGCACCGATATGGTTTGAACATTCCTCAAATATGCATGGCGCGGCTGGACATTGCGCTCATGCGCTGTGCGCGTTGGATATTATGCTTTATTTCGATATGTCCACGATCTGGTTTGAGCACGCAAAGTGCTTTTGGCACCTTGACAATTGGTTAACGTTCCCGTCTGCCCCAAACCTCTTGTTGTTGCTTGCATGTTTACTTGATCCTTGGGTTTTCTTCTTGCATGCTGTTACACTAACAAACCCATCTTCCTCGCCCATCCCTGCCGTCGTCTGGCGGTTCCCCTGCATTTTTGTGCGGGGAGGAGCTCTCATCAGACCGGACAAACCCTCCGGCAGGAGCCTAAAGCTTTGGGTCTTTATAAAGACCACCTTGTAAGGGGACCATCAACTTTCAAATGCCTCTTGCCGTACCCCTCGTGGGCACGTTTTGATTGATTTAAGTGCTTAGCTTGTCATCCACCCAGTACGTACGAATCCTAGCTAGCCGGTTGACCCATACGCGATTGTTGTGCACGCCTGCGCAGCCATGATCAACATCTGTTAAACTTTATGGTTCGACCGGTAATATCTATCTGGGAAAAACCATTTCGGTTAAAACCAATTACGACCTTAGCCCCAGACCCACGTATGCGGCTGCGGTTTCAGTTAGCGATGGGCTATTTTATAAGAAGCGTGTCGTCTCAATTCGGAAGTGACACTCGGATGCCTATTACACTGTATCTCAGTTACTTGCTCAATCTAACCCAACACCCTGGCGGACGTTCTTTGAGTGGGCAGGATGTTGAAGCAATTGCCTAGGCTTCAAGCGGCGCCTGCTCCATACTTCATGTGTCGAACTGCGAACTTGCAATGTTTCGACCGCCCTGCCCGATAATATAATGTGATTGTCTATCAATAAAACCAACACTTCTCGAAATATGCATTGTGCATAAGCGTTCTATTGCACATGCACTGATAAGTATGGAGTCCACACATGCGGAACTGACGAAATGACGAAAATCCGTCATCCGGGCACAGTGCTTGCTCTGACGATCACGGCAGACATGTGCCCGGAGGCACAGCGTGAGCCGATATGCCTATGCGTCTGTATGTGTGTCATCGGGGGTAATCTGGGATTGGCACGATGACAGTGAAATTGGGCTTGAAATCACGATGAGAATGAGTACCAGATGTCCGGGGTATGACAGTATGACACTATGACACTATGATAGTATGACAGTATGACACTATAGTAGTATGACAGTACTGTGGGGGGTGTCATCGTGGCACTCAGTCAGACCCTCGAAGAATGGTTGGATTCGCATCGGGGTTGAAAAGACAATGAGATCGAATATCAGATATCAAGGTTATGACAGTATGACAGTATGACGCTATGACAGTATGACAGTATGACAGTACAGCAGTATGACAGTACTGTGGGACAGTCATCGTGTCAGTCTGTCAGCATAACATCTGAATCAAGAATGACGAATCGGAATTAGAAATGAGATCGGATCGGGAATTGAACGTTGAGCCGAAGTGTGACATCGGCCGTCAAGAGGTTGACCTTGCAACCTGAGTGACGAGTGAATAAGTGGAGCACTTGAGAAGTGTTTAGCCTTCAGAACTTGGAACCGAATTATCGTTTGTACCTCAATCTGGCCCTGATCCAGTATATTATAAAACCCGAATTGTGTACCTTTGCACGTTCAATCAAAAACATATCTCCGAGCATCTGTCGTCGTGCCCCTGGCACAATTGGTATCAATGAGCGTTGCCTGAACACCTCCGCGCGTTCAGCCACGGCCACACTGTATAACTTGCGTTATACTGAAGGGGGGAGAGCCGTACTTTTGGGAAACTATGCGCAATTTTTACGTCAGAAATACTATTTTTTTTCAAAGAAGGAACTCGTATTCTGCTTCCAAAAGTTACCAAATATCAGCATAACGTCTCCTTAACACTGGGGGGCCAACCAGGCTCTCGTTCGTCAAGATTGGTTTTCCGATCTTAAGTTCCAAGTCTGCCCCAGGCTACAAACAACCGTCAGAGAGCACCCTAAAGGGTTTCCCCGGTTTATAGTAGCCAGAAAACCCTCATAGCCCACCTCCCAGAGCCTTAAAAAGGCGAAAAACAGCCAAAAACAGCCCAAAATAGCCGTTTTAGCCAGTTTCCAGCCTACCCCAAAACCTCTCCCAGTAGCCCCCACCACCAAAAACCCCTTCCTTAGACCCCATAGAATAGCCTAGAAACCCCTGATACCGCCCTCACGGCCATCAGCAGCGGGGAAAGCTCCACCAAAAAGCGCTTTCAGCAGTTCTGGGACGTTTCTGACAGAGCGGTCCTTGGAGCGGCCCTCGAACGCCTGGGCAAAGTCACGCTGGCTATCCCACCAGTACATTACGACCACGTGTGGCATCTCCAGGCAATACAAGTGATCGACGCCCCCCCTTGGGTCCTCCTTGGCGCTGATTGGGTTCCCCCATCTCCACCTGGAAGTCCCGCTCCTTCGCCTCCAGCGAGTGACATCGACGAGGACGAGACTGATTAAATAAAAAGGCGAGCACTCACTACTTTTGCTCACCTGTGGCTATTGCCACACCCAGTCTTTGAACTCAACCAGCTCAGCAGTCAGAATGTCACAGCAGACATCAGAAGCATTTCCCAGCATGAGTGTCAGCGCAGAGCAGCTACACCACACACTGTTCTCCCCCATGACCTTCCCATCGCCCACCGCATACGCTTCCGCTCACCCCATTCCACATCCAGGCACCACCATGCCTTACACAGCGGTGCCCCGCCCTTATACTATGCCGGATGGCACCCCCGCACAGGCTGTATGGAACGGTGTCAATTGGGCATTGCCCCAATCAGCGCCCCTCGCTGGGGGAGTGTCACCAGTGCCGTTCACACTGGGAACCCATCACCCCGTGGGCGCATATCCCACACCGTTCCAACAACAGCTGCAGCAGCAGCAGCAGTGGCTCGCGTACCAGAAGCAACAACAGCAGTGGCTTCAGCAGCAGCCACTGGAACCGATGCAGCAGCAGTTACAGCAGCAGCAGATCCAGCGACAGCAGTTACAGCAGCAACAGCAGCAGCAACAGCAGCAACAGCAGCCTCAGCCGCCGCAACTGCCGCAGCATCGACTACAGCAGCCCCACCAGCTGGCACCAGCCACCTCCGCGCTTCATGACTCAGGCGCGGACCTCTCATCGCTGCAACACTTCGTCAGCATCGGTGCCGCACCCCTGCCGGACCCTCTGCAGATACCCCTTGACAGTGGAGCTCAGCAGAGCGTCTCGGGCGGGACCCAGCTTTTGGTGCGTCACCTTCCTGCGGTGGCAGCAACCTCAGAGAACCGCCGGCGTCGGCGTTCCCGAATAGTATCCTCGGGCCCTGCGACACATGGCAAGCATCTCCCAGGTCTAAGCCACGCACCTGACCACTCTGACCCCGACTCCGGCACGGACATCAGCCGCACCAGCACGGGGACCAGAGGTAGCCGAAGCACGCAGGCACGGGCTGAGCGCAGGCGGAGGGCCGCCCATAGGTCCGGCTCCGACTCGGACGCGAGCAGCCGAAGCGAGCACATTCGCAGAGAAGTCCTAGCGGCAGTACAAGCCCTGGACATCCCCGCGGTGCTTTCGAGAGGACTCGCCCTGCCTGGCGCGACGACATCTGCAGGAGCCTCTCCACCAGGCGACCCTCAGAGCAGCGCACAGGGGGGCTTGACGGCGGACCATCCACGCGAGGCAGACGTCGCCGCCAACGTAACCCCCCCAGTGCCTCAGACCGTCGCTGAGGCCGCTCCCGCCGAACCCCCCATTCAGGGTCGGCCAAATCCCCACAACATGATGGTGGCCCGCCGGCGGCAGTCGATGGAGACGGTGGTACACGGCGGTGGCGACCCCGACTCAGAGCCCAGAGACTCCAGTTCAAGCGATTCGCCACCAGGGCCCCCCAGTGATCCACCTCAAGATCCCCCTGACGACCCCGCACCAGAGCCCTCCTACCCTCAGTACCCAGAGGTCAGAGCCCTCTTCGTCACCCACGATGGTGGCTCATTGTGGGTGCACCAGTCAGCGGGGGTGCGAGGCGCGGCAACCGTCTCCCTGCCATGGGATGAACGCCGCCGGGCTGGGGTGCAGGGCGACGCCATCTTGTTCAGGATCATGCACCTGCTGGGAGCGCTGCTGACCGCATATGCGCGTATGGGAGGCCGCCTACACCATGCACCCCTACCACTTACCAACCCTCGTGTGGAGACCTGGGTTCTCATGGTTGATCGCGAGGTCATGGATATGGCAATGGGGGACCCAGCCGCGGCCAATGTGCGGTCTACGAGCATGGGGCAGCCAGTGTGGGAGTGGATCCCTGCCACTGCGCGGGAGTCGGAGATGCAGAACTTCGATCAGGACGGGCTCGCCGCGTGGTCGGAGGTCAGCAACTCCGATTGGTACCGGAGCATGAGCGTGGTGGCCGCACAACCATCCACACCCCTGCCCTTTCATACACCTCTTCCACTCCCTGCACCACCATCAGCCCCTGCATTACCGCCCACTCCGACCGCAGTCCCCACAAATCCCGCGCCTGCGCTCCCGCCCGCGCATGCCCCGGGACCACCACCTCCAGCCCGTTTCCCCCACTCCACCGCCGCAAACCCCGTTCACTCTGCCGCGAACCCCGTTCACCCTGCCGCCGCTGCGAACCCCGTGCTCTCTCCCAGCGCCACCCCCTTTGTACCAGGCATCGTTCGGTTGCCGCAGGGCACTAATCTGCGAGCATCCTCAGATGAGGTCCGTCTGGAGCACAAGACCAAGGAGATGGTGCTAAAGCTGGTCAAGAGCGTGACCAGGTTCCCCCGCTCCGCGTCCGACACTAAATCGGCCGACAAGGAGAGCCTCCTGACGCAGTTGGAGAACTACTCCAACATGGTGCGGAAGGTATTCCAAGAGGCCATCGTGATCGAGGCACTGACCACTCCCAGCTGTACGCCGTCTGTATCAGCGTACCAGGCGAGTGTGTCAAGCCTTCTTTGGAGTTTCAAGGAGCACACTCTTCAAGACCAGCAGAGGAAGTTCTTGGAGCGCGCGGCAGGGACCTTCGGGTCCGAGCAGGCCTGGCACCAACGCTACGGGGAGCTGGATGTGTTCTTCAGCGATCTGGCAGTGTGCTCCCTGACGCAGGCCTACCTGGAGAACGCACATGGCGAGGCCATTGCCCTGAAGCAGGCGACGAGCGAGACCGCGGCGGAGTATTTCTCGCGATTGGAGACCCGCATGGCCTCCGTCAACTTCCTGGCCGGCAGAGTCCCCAATTGCGTGGAGATGACCAACCTGTCGATGCTCTCCACGTACCGCCGAGGGTTGAAATATGCACCCAAGGTGATGCGACGCCTGAGAGCCATCCACTTGGATGTCTCCAAGCCAGAAGAGTGGGAAAGGAAGGCCGTTGCTGGCGATATCCCAGGCACCCACAACGCCTTGCTGAAGATTCGGGAAGTTGCTGAGGAGGTGGAGAGTGACATTGACACGGAGGCGGCTCAGAGGCGCTCTCAAGACCGTCCTCCCCGTACTGTTTCCTTCGCCAATCCATCACCTCGCACCCCCTTCTTCAGGCGTACCCCATCTTCGAACCGCCCAGCGCTTGCCATGCTGGAGAATGGGCCTGCCACCACCGTCGCCGCGGCAGTGACCCCATTGCCACCACCACCTGGCCTCTCTCGCCCCGACGCTCCGAAAGTCCGCCGGTGCTTCGCCTGCGGCTCTGCGGAGCACATCGTCCGCGAACTGTACGGACGAGGCTAAACTCAAGGAGTGGAGGGCCAACGCACCCGCTCGACTGGCGAACTCCCCTGGGTTTGTAGCCGCCGTCGTTTGGGCCATCGAGCAGCAGGAGGACATCTCCTCGGTGGATGGCGTCCCAGAGGAGTTCTCCGAGGAGGTCTTGGCTCTTGCCACCTGTGAGGACGAGCAGAGCTACCAGACCCTGGCGGCCCTTGCGGGTATCGAGCTCGTGGAAGGTGACGGCCTCCCCTCGGTGGAGAGCGATGAATGACTGGCCGGCGGCCAGCCCCAGACCCTGCCCTTCGAGGAAGTGAGGTCTTTCCCTGATGATCAGACCCTCTCCGCCCTGGAGAAGCGGCCAGAACCAGTGGAACCCCGACGCGCCCGAGGACGCAGAGACCCTTGGGGCCAACGTCCCCATCCCAAGAGCGTGGCCTTCACCTCTGGGACCCGCTTGCGACGCACCTACCGCTCAGCTGGTGCCCCATCACCGCCGAGGGATGACTTGTCCAGCCACCCTCTTGCAGGAAGCACCCCCTTCGATGAGCCGTCACTACCTCTTGATGACGGCCCTGCTTATACACAAGCGAGGATCGAGGGTCGGAGGGGACGGCGAGTCCCCCGGCACAGACCCCCCATTATGGGCAGCAACCGCGGAGAGCCCCGCGATCTTCGCCCCCGACCGCGTGTTGTCCTACCACTGCCCATCTATCAGTCCAACCTCGCAGACCCACGGAAAAGGCTAACTGCGTGGCACTGGAAGAGAGATCTGTACTCCCTCCCCCTCGAGGTCGCCATGCAAAAGGTCCGCAGAGCTCTGCGCAAATCCCCAGAGGCTGCCAAGGACCTGGTGGATAAGATGTCGGAGCGCGCCCGCAGCCGCATACACCCTGGGAGTCGATCACCAAAGGAGCGCGTGAACCGCGCCAACCAGCTGGCAGAGAGGATACGCATTGCCCGCGAACCTCAAGATCGCAAGGAGGGCCATTATCAGCGCATAGCATTGTGGCACCTCCTCTCACACGACGGTCGCCAGCAAGTCCCCGAACCCTCTAACGCCAGCTCCCACGACCTCTACGCGGCTTGGAGAGAGCTGTCGCCCGCCGAGCAGCAAAAGGCAATCGTCACTTCGAGCCCAGACTCTTCCCCAGGTAGCAGGCTGTGGGAAAAGGAGGGCGCACGAAGAGCAGCAGCGAGATCTTCGACATCCCTCTGCACCCTGGACACTGAAGTGGGCACGATACCTGGGACAGCGGGAGATGTGGGTCTACCTGGCGCCTGGTGTAGTCTGCACGCAGTACACCAGTACAAGATGAGGAAGCTGGGTCCCAGCCCCTTGGGAGCATCCCCTCCATCATCCTCGCTGGCCGAGCCCACAACAGAGACTACATCTTCGCACCATGATAACGCGCCGGCCACTCCGGGAGGAAACCCCGAAGGTTCATCCTAATGCTCAGAGGTAGAGGAGACCTCCACACCCAGTTCGCTTTGCTTCACCCAGCAGATGACCACCGTCAGAACGCATGAAGCAGATGAAGCGCCGCCCTGTCTCGACAGCCACCCCATCGCTGAAGACCCTGAGGTGATGGAAGAGGAGTCCTCAGTCAATTCGCTCTGCTTCACCCAGCAGATGGCAGCAGCTGGGACCCCTGATGAGGCGAGAACTGACCACCAGAGCTCCCACCAACTCGCGCCACAACTCCCCCACTAGCAGCCCTCAGCATGACGAGGATCCCCTCACCCATGGCAGTCTCACCAACGGTGTCGCTACCCATGCGAGCCCCACAACAAGCGGCACTACCCACGTGAGCCCCACAGTAAGCGGCACTACCCATGTAAGCCCTACCACCAGCGGCACTACCCATGTGAGCCCTACTACCAGTAACACCACCCATGTGAGCCCTACCACCAGCGACACCACTCATGTCAGCCCCACCTCGAGCGAATGCACCTCAGCGGGCACCCTGCTGACGGCGAGTGTAGACAACCTCGTCAGTCATCCGACTGAAGATGCTGATTTGCTGGATGAGGAGTTCTACGCCGCGTGTAGGCAAACATTGGAAGAATGCCGCGAGGCCTCGGACAACCTCCTCCCCAACCTCAAGTGCAAAAGCATACGCACAGATGGGGGAGTTCAGTGGAAGACCGACATTGAGGGTACCCTCGCAGCGGCACATGACGAAGAAGGACCGCTGCTGCTGGTGTTCTATGCGACCCTCAGAGGGCACACGGTCAAGGTGCTGATCGATTCAGGGGCCTCTGACAACTTCATCTCGGAGCAGAGCGCCAAGCGATGTGACCTCACGACACGAGCCGGCTCCGAGATGCGAGTCACCTTGGCGGATGGATCTGTGAAGATCACTGGCGCCACCGCGTACGCCAAGTTTAACACGCACACCACCACGGGCACCTATACGGAGAACGCCCTTGCCCTCCGCATCCTACCACTGGGCATACAGGTGGACGTTATCCTTGGCGGAAGGTGGTTGCGCAGTCACTCTCCTGTCACTCTGGGCTATGAAGGGAATGGCTCCGTCTCCTTCCTCAGGAAGTCCCGCAGTGGTAAGATTGGGGATCGCGTCCCCATCACAGGCTGTTCTCCTGGGAAAGCATCTGGGGACAGGTCTCCGAAGGGCACGGCCTGCGCGGGATTGGTGGATGAGGTGTTCCTAACCCCTGCCCAGCTGAAGAAGTACCTGGTGTACGCAGAGACGCAGAAGCTACGCGGCAATGACGACCCGGATATACAGCCCGCCTGGCTCATGGTGGCCGAGAAGTCCCCCGACGATACTGCTTCTGCCTTTGCAGCCACGGCTATCGACTCTGAGAACGCCGAACCTGCTGCGGATACTGAAGATGCAGAAGTGAGCCCTGAGTGGACCCTCAAGTTTCAGGACTTCTGGGGTGAGGAGTACAAAAAGGAGATGACGACTGCCCTACCGAACATCGATGGACTCAGACATGACCCCAAGATGAAGCCAACATTAACCTGGACCCTGAGCTGAGCAAGAAGGGGCCTCCCTGCCAGCGCATCTACAAGAAGTCTGCAGAGGAACTCCGCCAACTTCGAGAACGCGTGGAGACTCTGATGTCCAAGGGCTACATCCGACCCTCTTCCAGTCCCTATGCAGCTCCCTGTTTGATGGTCCCTAAACCCGGAAACCCCAAGGAGCTGCGACTGGTGATCGATTACCGGCTCCTCAACCGCCAGACGGTTAAGGACAAGTATCCTCTCCCAGACATCCAGATGATGTTCGACGAGATGCAGGGTGCGAAGTTCTTCTCTTCGTTCGACGCGGTGGATGGCTTCTGGCAAGTACCGATGGCACCAGGAGATGTCGAGAAGACCGCCTTCACCACTCAGATGGGGTCATATGAGTGGTTGGTCATGCCACAGGGGCTGCAGAATTCACCGTCTCAGTACCAGCGACGGATGCAGCGGGCCTTGGGCCATCTCCCATTTGTCCGGATCTTCATCGATGACGTGGTCGTCTTCAGCAACACCGCTGCAGAGCACTACGAACACGTCAAACAACTGCTCCTGACGTGCAGGGAGAAGGGCGTCTTCCTCAAGAGGTCCAAGTGCCAACTGTTGAAGAAATCCTTGCGGTTCCTTGGCCACTGTATCTCCGCGGATGGCTGCAGACCCCAACACGACAAGGTGGCTGCAGTGAGGGACTGGCCCGAGCTGGGGACGGTTACCCACGTCAGGCAGTTCTTGGGCCTGGCGGGGTATTACCGCAGATTCATTCACTGCTTCTCCGAGATCGCCCAGCCCCTCACCCGGTTGACCAAGTCGGACGTACCCTGGGAGTGGGGTCCCATGCAGCAGTGGGCCTTCGAGGAGCTGAAGAAGGCCCTCACATCAGCGCCAGTGCTCGCCTTGCCCAACATTAAGGGTGCCGCAGACGGCACAGCACCTTTCGTGGTGCAGACGGATGCTAGCGGCATCGCTCTTGGGGGAGTACTGATGCAAGACAATGGAGATGGTCTTGGGCTGCGCGTGATAGCATACGAGAGCCGCCAGTTCTCAGCCGCCGAGCAGAATTATCACACCGGCGAGCGTGAGCTAGGCGCTCTACACCACTGTACCACCGTCACCTGGCGGCATTACCTCATCTTCACCAACTTCCGCATCCAGGGTGATCACCGCCCCCTTGAATGGCTAATGGAACCTGGCAGAGAGCTTAGCCGCAGACAGGCACGTTGGTACATGGATCTGGTGGAGGTGGGAGTCCCGAGAATGGAGTACATCAAAGGAGCGCTGCTGCTGGTACCGGACGCCCTGTCCAGAAGACCCGACTTCAAAGACAAGGACGTGCGTGAGGGGTTGAAGGAGGCGGGGGTGATCGACCCCACCTCAGATCTGCCGAAAGACCCCCTGGCAACGCTGGAGTCTGAATGCTTCTCCAGCTCACCACCCGCAGCTCATCCCCACTGGGCCCAGACTGTTGACTGTTGGCTCTCAGCGGTGGAAACCCTCTCCATGGCGGAACAGGCCATGGACATGGGGGAGACCATCGCTCTCGTTAACCCGAAGCTCTATAAGGGAATGAAGGAGGATCACCTCGACTTCGACATGCCTGACTGGCCTGAAGCTGATAGCGCGAAGCCGACAGAAGCTCCACACGAACCCCCTGACAGAGCTCCACCCCAGATAAGGATAACGAGGAGTATGGCACGCGCTGGGAAAGCCTCTACGACCTCAGCGCCTCCACAGTTGGCGTCACCGAAGACGCGAACGCCTACATCACGAGCTGACGCATCGGAGGCGCCCACTGAGAAGGTGCCAGCGAGCTCACCAACCCCGCAGCAGGCGCCCCAGCAGTCAACTCCATCCCCGGTCCTTCACCCACAAAAACGGCAGGCTCCCCCAGAGGACTCACAGAATTGGCGTGTCCGAGCAGAGTACTCCTCGAAGTACGCCGAGAAATTTGGACCCTTCGATGTGGACGCCTGATGTGACTTTGGCGGCCGCAACAGACAGGCGGATAGATTCTGGACAGACTGCCTTTCAGAGAAATGGAGGGGCCTTCGGGTTTGGTGTAACCCTCCATATAACTCCAAGCACATTACTGTGGAGGCGATTTTAAACAAGTATATCGCAGAATGGAAGGCAGACCCAGAAAACACCTCAGCAGTCTTCGTTATACCAGATCACCAGTCCAAGCTCCCCGCGTGGCGCAAACTTTTCAGAAAGGCCAATATGCAGATTGTGGAGGTCATCCCTACTCACGATGATAAGGGCGAGCCCAATCAGTTCTTCGAGAACCCAGATGGGAGGGCCTTCGACCTTCGCTGGCCTGTTCTGATAGTACACGCCCCTCCCGCCAAACCACAGCCAGCACGCGTGAGGCATCCGCGAACAGCCCCAGCTGTGATAAGGACAGGTGAGGCAGCAGCCTTCAGAGACGCAGCCTCCCAGCAGTCGGACTCAAAGTTTCTGCGTGCGTTGAAAGCGGAGTACACCCGAGAGGGGACACTTCGTTCACTGAGAGAGAAAGTGAAGGCGGCACCACACCAATGCCTGCAGGACTTCAGGCTGGTGGGTGAAGTGGTTTGGAGGACCGCAGCAGGGAGATATCAATTGGTGCTGGGGGAGGACTCTCCACTTCGAGAAGTAGTGATTCGTCATGCTCACGAGTCATTGTCCTCGGGTCACACTGGACGAGACAAGACTCTGGAGAGAGTGCTGCGACGCTTCTATTGGCGTGGTGCCGCGGAAGATGTGGGCACCTGGGTTGCATCCTGCGCAGTATGCCAATCAGTAAGGCCACGGGGGACTTACCCGGATGGGTTGCTAAACCCTCACAGCATCCCGAACAGGCCATGGCAGGATGTCGCGGTGGACTTCGTCACCGGCCTGCCAGTATCAGAGAGAGGTAATGACGCTTTCGTGGCCTTCACTTGCAAGCTGACGAAGATGGTCCACGTTGTGCCGATGAACTTCGGCGACAGCTCCGCAGCTGTGGTGGCCAGAATCTACTTTGACTCGGTGTGGCGCTTACATGGCGCGCCCATGAAGATTGTCTCTGATCGTGACCCGCGGTTTCAAGATGCCTTCTGGCAGGAACTCATGAGACTGATGGGTGTGAAGGTGGCTCGTACCACGCCGTACAACCCTCGGTCTGACGGCCAGGCGGAGCACAGCAACAGGGTCATTGAGGACATGCTCAGGTCCTTTGTAGACGCCAATGTGGAGGACTGGGATCTGTTCACCACTAACGTGGAGTTCGCGATCAATGACTCCAGGAGTGAATCTACTGGCTTCACGCCATTTGAACTGGTGTTCGGGTTCTCGCCACTGTCGCAGTTAGACCTTTTCCTGGAGGCCGCACAGTCCACCGCTGGACGACGAACTGGGGGAGTAGGCACCGCACACGAAGTGGCCGTGAAATTTTCGTCACAGCTGCGGGACGCCAGACAGCGGTTAGAGCTGGCTCAACAGCGACAGCGCGAACAGTTTGATCGCAGGCACGGGCAGCGGGAGTATGCTGTTGGAGATCTGGTCTGGATAGAGGCGAAACACCTTACGGAGAAAGTGATGGATCGCTCCATCTGCAGGAAACTGACCAAGCGCTGGCATGGACCAGTCCCTGTGACCGAACGCTTCTTCAGCGATGTACAGATGACCATGCCAGAGGCCGACAGAGGAGCTCCAGTAGCCTACCGCCTACGCCTCCCTCCTCACTGGCGGATTCACGACGTGTTCGCTCAACATCGCCTCAAACCGTACACCAGCGGTCAAGATGCTTTCGCCGCACGCGATCACCTAGCAGTACCTGAAGAGGTGGTAGTGGACGGTCAGAAGGAAGCACACGTTGAGCGCATTCTTGCACGTTGAGTGCGGTCTGTTCGAGGAAAAGAGGTGGAAGAGTGGAAGGTTCGCTGGACTGGCTACTCCAAAGCTCGCACGACCAATGGAGGACGCGTGACAAACTTGAACGCGGAGGTCCACTTCAACAGCTTCGTGAATTCGAGCAAGCGAGACTGCACATGGAAGCGCAAGTTCGCGACGAACGAGCCACTCGGCGACGCGAGCAACGTGGCCGTCACTCCGCTCAAGCCGGAATGACACTGGCCCAAAAAAAAGAAAAAGAAAAAAAAGAAAAAGAAAAAAAAGACACCCGTGGACGGGGTGTGGGGCTTTGTGAGTCCCCTTGACTCTCACTTCTTTTTTCCCTAGTCTGGTTCTTTGTCTACTTTTTTCCTATAGAGTCTGTTAAGGCTTACTGCATATCCAGTGGCTAGGTCATGTACTTTCCTGAGTAGGTGTAGTGCTTCCTGTTTGTCAAATCCTAAATGCTTGGTCAGTATTTTTTCTGTGTGCTCATATATCGTTCCCGTGTTGCCAAATACCATCACATGTAGCGTCACTTTGTACCCATATAGTTCCAGTAGCTTCACCAGCGGTGTGTATTTTGTGTACTTTGTCTTCAGTGCTTCCTCCCAGCTCATTTCGTCTGTGTACGTTACCTCTATCAGGTGTATGTGACCCGCTTCCGCCATTGCCTTTTGGTGTGTGTACCCAGGCTGCTCGTTTCCTTTCTCAGTTCCCTCAAGCATTACTATGTCTACATAGTGCGGTATGGTGTCCTTTCCGTGCTCTGGTGCCGGTGTGTTTCGTCCGTCCAGTCTGCATTGCCCCCTTGTGAGCAGGAAGTCCTCTATTGGTCTCCCTTTGTTCATTCCCTTCCCTTTTTTTCCCGCATGTGTTCTTATTACACATCCTCCTTTCCTTCCTTTGCTAATTGCTTTTGCTATCATTTTCGTGGTCTCATCCGACCTGCTTATTATCATGTTCCTTATTTCCCTTTCCGTGCATCCTCCTAGCACATGGGCTGTGCGTATGAAGCCTCCCGCATTCACTTGTCTGGGCATCCCGCAGCATTTGCATTTTTGCGCCCTTCTCCCTCCTTGCTGCTTCTTGTACGGTCCCGCCGGTAGCTTGTTTGCCCGGCATCTTAGCAGGACTGTCACATCATGCTCGTTTAGGTATTCTGTTCCTTTCTTCCAGTATTCATTAGAGAGCTTATGCATGGCCTTATCGCCTTTCAGGTGTTGCATGTACTTTTCTGGTTTTTCTCTTGTTGCTGTCAGTATTTTTTCTATCGAGGTCCTCCTCCATTCCTTCGCTTGGTGTGCTTCCTGTTGCGCTGCTTCCTGTTGCCGTGCCATTTCTTGGAGTGCTCTCCATTCTTCCTGTGCTTCATCCTGTTCTTGGGCCATTTCGCTGAGCTCGGCTGCAGTGTCCTCTTGTGTTGTCACGTCCTTGTTCTGTGCCTCCTGTAGCTTTGGTGCCTGCGTTGGCCCTCTTGCGACTTTTCCTTGAGCTCCTATTTGCCCTTCAACTTCCCTTAGGGCTGGTTGGTCGGGTTCTGTCTGGTTTCGGGTTCTTCTTCGTTTTTGTCGTCTTCCTTGTCCTAATGTCTCCTCCTGCCGTATTGTTCTTGTCTCCCCTGCCTCTTCCTTACTCAGTTCTGTTTCTTGTGTGTTCTTTTGCCTGTAACCCCTCTTTTGTTTGGCTTGTCGAGCTGTTTGTACTTGTTGCTCCTGTCTTAGTGCCTCCTCCTCTTGTTGTTCCATCCTCTGGAGTTCTAGTTCCTCTTCCTCCTCTCGTTGCCATTCTGGTTCCTCTGTCCGGGACTCCGCCCAGGCTTCTACTATTTCTATTTCTGTAAGCTCCCGACTTTTCTGAGCATACTCTGCCTCCACCCTCTCTATGCGTTGTCTTTTGGTCTCCCATTTTTCGGGCCCGGTTTCTAGTTTCCTTTTTAGCCTTTGTATTATGTTTGTTTTTCCCGTCATTTTCGCTTCCCTTACCTTTTTTGTTACATAATTGAGTATTGCTTGGTGCCCTTCCAGTTGTCTGCCTGTGTCCTCACTTATTGCCAGTAGCGTTATTGTATCCGTGTTGTCGTGGTTAAGGCCGTATTCCCCTTCTTCACAGGCCTTTTTCGCCACCTCGTCCGCCATTTCGTTCCCATGTATTCCGACATGTGCCTTAACCTTGTATAGGGCCACCTTCGTTCCCTCCCTGTTTAACATTTGTATTTGCTTCATTATTTTCCACAGTATGTCCCTGTGTACATGCCTTTCCAGGGTGTGGGGCCTTCTC
>LGRX02030511.1:0-15881 GCA_001247695.2 Cymbomonas tetramitiformis
TGTGCCCGGAGGCACAGCGTGAGCCGATATGCCTATGCGTCTATATGTGTGTCATCGGGGGTAATCTGGGATTGGCACGATGACAGTGAAATTGGGCTTGAAATCATGATGAGAATGAATACCAGATGTCCGGGGTATGACAGTATGACACTATGACACTATGACAGTATGACAGTATGACACTATAGTAGTATGACAGTACTGTGGGGGGTGTCATCGTGGAACTCAGTCAGACCCTCGAAGAATGGTCAGATTCGCATCGGGGTTGAAAAGACAATGAAATCGAATATCAGATATTGCGAGGAAGACAGATACGCTGTCCGGCTAAGCTTGCTAGGAGACAAACTGATAATCATATAACTTGTGTCTGGCCGAAGCTTTATGCTCTCGGAAACCCAGACAGTGAAACGATGACTGTACTACTGTACTGTACTACTGTACAGTACAGTGCTAGGATGTCACGGACACGAGACGGAAGCAGGGTCAGGCTAGGGGCTAGTCAGAGCCCATAATAACTAAGCCTAAACCCGAAGTCCAGCACACCACCCGTGGGTGTGACTACCTAGCAAGGCAGGTACAGGGTATACAGCCACGTGATAACAAACAAACACCTACGTGCAACTCGGTGGAAACCGATCACTTCTAGCTGGGTGCCGGGGTCTTGACCCGGTCATCCCACTACTGGGCTAAAGCTAATCAAGCTGCCAGGATGATTGACGAGAAACTCAGCCACTTTGAAGCTGGTCAGCAGAGCTGAGTTCAGCGGTTGGGATGTAAACACAGAGTAAACCCGAAGTGAATTGCAGACTGTCTTTTTGAAATTGAGCACCACCAGGCCCAAGTGGGCAAGGCGGTTCCACAGCAGAAAGTAAATCAACTGAAGAACCCATACAAGCAGATCCCCATGGCGGTTTGAACATTGAAGAAAGAGATAAAAGAACTCGATCGTCTGGCGGCCAATCACGGATGTCCAGAGAGCCAAGTGGCGGATCCGAAGCAAAAGGATTTCCAGTAGACCGATGGACGGTGACTCCGGGCTCAACCAGGCCCCTGTCACCACCGCCCACGGCAACCAGAGATGCCGTAGCACTGGCTAGTAGAGAACAACAGAGCATCGAGGACATTAACGCACACCGGAGAAAACTCGGCGGCGCCCGTGGACGGTACATCGGAGCTGCTAGTGGCGATGCCCCCCTGTCAGAGTCATGCTCAAGAGTGCGAAAGGAGTCAAAAACCACTTGCTGCCCGCCGTCAGAGTCATTGTCAGAGCCTTGGTCGTTGTCAGAGACCTCAGAGCCAATGTCAGAAGCCTCAATCGTCATGCCAGCAAACAGCGGAGCCGGTGCAGAGTCGCCAAGCTGGAGCGATGGGACAGAACCAGGCAAGCCGAGAGAGCCAGGGACAGCCACTGGTGGGTCATGAGCCGTAGGCACACCACCAGCCACGAGTGCAGAGGGATCCCGAACCGCAGGCGGTGGCGGAATCGAACCCCGTGCATCCGAGTGGAATGTGGCTAGAGGAAAGTGAGCCACGCCGTCATCGTCAGCTGCCGCATCCTGAGCGGAAGCCGCCGCATCCTGAAAGTGCCGCAGAGACGTGGGCTCAGCCGTCACAAAAGAATGCGCCGACAGCTCGCACACCTCCGGGCGACCCTCCATCGCGCAGAGCGACTCGAAGGCATGTGCATCCCCAGCGTCATAGAACCGCTGGAAACGAACAGCCAAGCAGTCAGCCTCGTAGTCCTCAACCGCACTACAATAGTGGGCAGAGTGAAGACCGCCGTTGGGGCATTCAGCATGCCAGTGCTTCAAACCACTTTGCGCACACACCGCATTCTTGCAGCGGGGCACGAAGGCACCACTCTTCTTGTCAAACGAGACAGGAGGAGCGGTGCCAAGTGGCTTAACACCAGCACGATGATGCTTGGCAGCAGAGCGGGTAAGGTGCTTGCCCGCAGGCGGAGGCGCCTCCCGCTTCTGCCGCTTTAGGTCACGAATGTCCTGTTGCATGCGCTCCAGCTGCTTCTGCAGACTGGACAACGCCGCAGCCAGGTCAGACGCGCCATCGCCGAATGACAGAGCAGAAATAGGGGTGCCAGAGACTTTCAGGCCGTGGCGGAACTGCTCCCGCACACGAGCCTGAATAGTCAGAATGCCTATTACCCGCAGCTTAAGGTGGCTTAAGCCACCTTAACTTAAAGGGCTCATGGGGGCTTCTTCGGCGGTGCTTTCAAAATTTGGAGACCTGTGTCGTCAAGATCTTGAGCTGCTCTTTCTGCAGTGTCTTATCAAAAGTTTGATCTGAGTTCATCTTGACCCTCAAAATCTCGGTTGAAGTAGGGTGGGTATTTCCCAATTTTCCTTAAGATGGCTTAAGCCACCTTAAGCTAATTAGCTCACCGGGGGCTTCCTCTAAGACGCTTTCAAAATTTGGAGACCTGTGTTGTCAAGATCTCGAGCTGCTCTTTCTGCAGTGTCTTGCCAAAAGTTTGATCCGAGGTCATCTTGACCCTCAAAATCTCGGTTGAAGTAGCATGGGTATGCAAAAACCGGGAAAATCGCTCAAAATTTACTAAATGTTGCACCCTCTTGGATACTTCCCAAAATTGCTCACCGGGAACTTGGGCTCGCCTAATAGTGCACATAGTGTCTAAAAGAAGACAATGTCGCCGTCATTTTGAGCTAAAAAATCTAGCTTCCGGTACCGATAGCTCCCGTAATAATTGAAAACGTTAAGGTGGCTTAAGCCACCCTAAATCGCTGTTAGGGTGGCTTAAGCCACCCGAAGGGTAATAGCCAAGAAGAGACACGCCCTGCCGCTGGTCAGCTCGAGCCAAGGAATTAGCCAACCCTACAAAATAGGGATTATTCCAAAGGCTTGGACGGCACCATTCCGGGCGCCCGGAACCGTCCTGACAATATTTGGTAAAATTCCAAGCCTTTGGAAACCGCCAGGAATTGCAAGGTGAAGCTTTGGGTTTTTCCCTAGGAGTCCTATGGGGTTCCAAGCCGATGGTCCTACGGGGTTCCAAGGGGCTGGACCGAAATTTGTTAGTCCAATGGGTCCTGGTCGATTCCAAGCCGTTGGACCTATGTCCTCGGATTACGTATGACCGAAGTCGTCGGTCCAAGGCGGTTCCAACGGTTTGGAATTCATTTTGGACAATTCCAAGCCTTTGGAACTTTCCAGTCTGAGGTCGGCAGTCTGAAATCGGAGGTTCAACGGCTTGGAACCCCATCGGACCGGTCTCCGCGCAGCACGGGCGTGGTTTCAAAAGATTCCAAGCCTTTGGAACTTGCTAGTACGAGTAATGAAGCTCGAACCCGGAGGCTCAACGGCTTGGAACCCCATTGGACCGGTCTCAGCGCAGCACGTGCGAGGGTTTCAAAAGATTCCAAGCCCTTGGACCTTGTTAGTACGAGGAATGAAGCTCAAACCCGGAGGCTCAACGGCTTGGAACCCCATAGGATCGGTCTCTGCGCAGCACGGGCGTGGGTTTCAAAAGATTCCAAGCCCTTGGACCTTGTTAGTACGAGGAATGAAGCTCGAGCCCGGAGGCTCCACGGCTTGGAACCCCATAGGACCGGTCTCTGCGCAGCACGAGCGCGGGTTTCAAAAGATTCCAAGCCCTTGGAACCCCATAGGCCCAGTCTCTGGGCAACACGGGAGCGTGTTCCGAAATTCCAAGCCCTTGGAACTTCCCGATCTGAGAGCGGAACGCTATGAGCAAGTGCTTGATATATAGACTGATAATTCTCTGGACCGATCATTCTTGCTACGTGCAGTTCAAGACCGTCCAAGCCTTTGGAACGATTATGGAAGCGATATCTTATGGTGTCCAGGCTTAGTCCAATGGTTTGGAACCCCTTCGGAACTTGCGTTTGACGGATTCCAAGGCGCATCCAAGCCTTCGGAACCCCTTTGGAACTCCAGGTAAGTTAGTATTATCTGTACAATGCGTGTTATATATTACAGTATATTTACAACTGGTAGGTTCTGACTTGGCAGCACGTGGTGCTCAACGAGACCGATACACTAAGTGAAGTGACTTGGAAGCTGTTAAATTGGATCCAAGGCGCCCGTAGTCCCGGGTCCACTGTTGACCTTGTTCTGAGCAGAGTGCTACTCCGAACGAGGCTTGCCTCAAATCCGGCGACGCGTTAAAGCGGCATGCGCCATCGAAGAAAAGCAATCCCTTTCGTGGGGCTGAGTCTGGCTCGTGTCCCTGTTCGAGACAACAACCACACCAGAGCACTCTTCCTTTCAGGAGAAATGCTCCTCGAAAATCGCACCCCGGTCTCTACCGGGCCCCAATCTTGTGGAAAGGGATGGACGATTTTCGAGCCTGGCCACTTCCGGTGTGCTACTCGTGTAGAGTAACCCACCCGTCGTGGTCAGTACTCTAACCGTCCAGCATCCCCATGTTAAAGGGAGGCTTCTATGACGGACGGGCACCAGGTGGTCCGTGCAGGCAAGATAATTGGCATTAATTGCCTGTATTTGCGAAGCACTCCAATTTAAGATATGCATCCAAAGTCCGAAACCCAGTGTTCCGAAGCTGACCCACGAAATCTAACGTAGAGCAAAAAAACAAATCCAAATTCGAAATCCAGGATCCCGAAGACTGAAATCTGAAATCTAACGTAGAGCAAAATCAGCCAAATCGAAATTTCGAAAATCTAACGTAGAGCAAAAAACAAATCCAAAATTCGAAAATCCAGCATCCCGAAGACTGAAATCTGAAAATCTAACGTAGAGCAAAATCAGCCAAATCGAAATTTCGAAATCTAACGTAGAGCAAAAAAACCAAATCCAAAATTCGAAAATCACTTTCCAGGTCAATTTAACGTGACCGATACATTAAGTGATGGCTCTAAAGGTGTTCCAAAGGCTTGGACGATGCTTGGACTCTTCTTCGTGGGGGAATCCAAGGTTGTTCCAAAGGCTTGGACGGGGCTTGGATATTGTTAAACAATGGTTCCAACGGCTTGGACGGGATTTAGAACTCACCGAGTCGGACGATGCATACTCAATCGGGCTGAAGAAGTTTTCACGGATCTTCCGGAGCATCCGTTCGGCATGGTCATGAAGATATGTGTCATCCTCGTGTTCTTCCTCTTCGTCCGTCTTTGATGGTGGATCCGTCTCACCGTCATCATTCACACTTTCGGCACCGTCAAGAGAGTCGTTTTCTTCATGATCTCGGTCATTGGAGAGGCGTGCGACGGGCGGATGTAGGATCAAATGCCGCTTAATCTGTTTTTTGGAGTAGCAAAATCGGAGTCTGCATTGATCGCATGGGCATGGAGTGCCTTCCGCGTTCTCGTTTCGAGCTAGTCCACGCCTTTGCCTAACCATTATTCCTGCGAATCCATGTAAGAAGTGTGAGTTGTCTGACCGGACTTGTAAGGTTTTCAGATGCATTCCGGGCGCCCGGACCCATGGTCCGGCGCGTGGGAACGTAGTTCCGGGCGGTCGGAATTAAATACCTTCAACATTCGGCAAAAGTCCGGTTTGTCACCTTTACATCAGGGTTTCTACGTTTTTAGGCACAATCCGGGCGCCCGGACAGGCCAGGGATTACGGTGTCCATCGGTTTGGAAAAGCCATCTTAAAAATCGACTAGGTCCACTTCTGGGGATTAATCCAGAGGCTTGGAAGTCCATTGGAACTGGACATTTGCTCCCACTTGAAAAATTCCATGCCTCTGGAATTCCAAAGTGAAGCATTGGAATCGCACAAAGTTTTTTAGAACGTTTTGAGGATTGCAAAAATCACCTAAGGACCAATATTCCAACGGGTTGGCCCACTCAAACCAATGGCATGGAACTTTTTTGGTAAAAATCGACTAGGTCCACTTCTGGGGGTTTATCCAAGGGCTTGGAAGTCCATTGGAACTGGACATTTGCTCCCACTTGAGAAATTCCATGCCCCTGGAATTCCAAAGTGAAGCCTCTTATTTCAAAGCTTAATACTTGGCTGTTTTTTGTGTAAAAAGCCCAAAAAACAAAATTTCGGAAAATTTTCTGTTTTTTTGAAAAGTGGACATATGTTTGGCCCCGATGTTTTTGATATGCAGCGACGTGAAAAATGCAGAAAAATTGTTTTCTACCGTCAATTATGCACATCTTACGGGAAATTTCTAAAAATAGAGCTGCGACGAATTCTGTAGAAGGACTTGCTCCAAAAATAAAAAGCAACAGTCCAGAAAACAGAAATATACAGTATAGCGATGGACTGCTCAGATCGAAGATTAAATTGGATTCGTCGTGCACGAATGGTTGGATCGACTGCTCAGTCTTTCGCCGTACGTAGTAGAATCGCGAGTAATCGCGAGTAATCGCGAGTAATCGCGAGTAATCGCGAGTAATCGCGAGTAATCGCGAGTAATCGCGAGTAATCGCGAGTAATCGCGAGTATCGCGACCTTTGAAGACGATGGATTTTCAAATGGCTAGACGAACGGTACTCTGTGACTGTGGTGGACTGTGGACACAGTGAAGACCCGACACTTTACAATACGGAACTTCATATTTCACCTCAACGCCGTCGAAGACTTGCAGTATTGTATGTCCAGGTTTGTACTGTAATTATCTATATGAGCTTAGCCGTGTCTTCTTTCTTCTCATTTTTCGCAAGATTACTTTGTGGAGATCTGCAGGAAATTCTCCGGTGACGCTCGGGTCCGGGACGTAAACGCGATTCCAGGAAGTCTGAAAGATCTCTGCGGCGGAGTTATTCAAACGGTACGGGCTCAATTCGCTGTGACACTGAGAATGCCGCAACGACAGTTCTTGAACGTACCTGCCGTTATCTAGCAGCCTTGCATGTTGCGCGCGCAGAGTTGTTTTCAGCATTTTGTTTGAAAACAGTTCAGCATCATCGTAGTAGCAACACCGTATCATTAATCCCACAAACCTGCACTTTTAAAAATAGCGTCAGCCCAAAATAGTACCGATGCTCGAGAATCGGCCATAACACGCCGGTATGTTTTCCACATGTGCGTGTAGAACTGAGCTTTGTGTTTTACTTTTTCAGGGATTGGTACCGCCCGGGTCGAGAATTGCTCTATCGCAGGTAAGACTGTTTAAACGTTGGATCTGATTTGCGTTTCGTTGACTGAAGTTTATTATTTTACTTGCGGTTCGGCGTCTGATGAACGCTGATTTTGTTCTGTTTTACGGCATGTTCGCAGGTCGTGTTTCAAGTGCGTCAGTGCTTGCAATTAGCGGAACAGATTTCAATTTAAAAGTTTCAAACTAATTAGAGTAGTTTTAAGAGTAGTTTCGAAAGCTTGCAGCTTTCGGTAGAATCCCTGACTTGTGATAGCATTATTAGCCTGAACCTAGATCCCACGCACTTGTAATTCTGTCAAGTAATGTTATTTATCCAATGATGATGACGTATTTGTAACTTAGCATCGCAACCTTTAAACTTTCTGTGTACAGCATGCACACGACATCATAATGTATGTGTGCAAAGAAACATGAAAACAATGTAGCAACAATTGCAAGTGTATTTTGGAACTGCGCAGTACCCCTTAACCCTGCATACCTGCATATTCTCACTGTAAATTTATTTGGAGCCATGGTTCCAAGTCTTTGGAACCATGTCCGTTTAAGCCTTTGGAGCCATATATGTTTAAGCCTTTTGGAAACGTTGTTCCAAATCGTTGGAAATGCGGTTCCAAGCGTTTGAAATTAATGAAATGTATGAAGCAAAATAAATGTATTTGGAACCATGGTTCCAAGCCTTTGGAACATGTCCGTCCAAGCTTTTGGAAACATTGTTCCAAAGCTTTGGAACAATGGAACCTGGCCATGCAATTCTCGTTTAACAGATTCTAAGCCCCGTCCAAGCCCTCGGAACTCGCTTGGAACCTTAATTTAACAGCTTCCAAGCCCTTGGAATCACGTTGGAATCTCTGTTTAACTGAGTCCAAGCCCTATCCAAGCCCTTGGAACCCCCTCGGAAACTTCTTTTGACGGAGTCCAAGACCCGTCCAAGTCTTTGGAACCCCTTTGGAACCTGTTTTTTTGCAGCGTCCAAGCCCTTGGACCCTCCTCGGAATCACCGTTTGGCAGAGTCTAAGCCCCGTCCAAGCCTTTGGAACCCCATTGGAATGCCCGTTTAACAAGGTCCGAGCCCCGTCCAAGCATTTGGAACCCCCTTGGAATCGCCAATCTAAAACAATCCTATGGGAATCCAAGCCGATGGTCCAAGCGGGTCCAACGGGGTTCCAAGCCGACGGTCCAAATGGGTCCTACGGTATTCCAAACCGACGGTCCAACGGCTTGGAAACCGATTGGAATTTTATGTAAATTCCAAGGGGGTTCCAAGGGCTTGGATAGCAAATGTCCAGGTCCAAGCCCTTGGACCGCGGCTTGGACGGGGCTTGGACCTGGACATTTGCTGTCCAAGCCCTTGGAATTCCCAGTGTTAACGCCAACGCCTCTCAAACACATACCTGTCCTACCGGGTCCTATGGGGTTCCAAGCCGACGGTCCAAGCCCTTGGAATAATCCTTATTTTGTAGGGCAAGTCACGGTACAGAGCCGCATTGCCGAGAGCCTTGAGAAACTGCCGCTTCACCGCGTCCTCTGGCAAGTTGTGGGAACGCTGAACGTCCCGCAACAGGCCATTGAACTCACGGATGTCACGGTCAGGATCTTCGCTGCTGGGGATGCGAACCGCCAGCAGCGACTCAAAAGAGTCACAGGGTTCTGAGCGTTCCTGGAGCATGCGCACCACCTCAAGGGCAGCGCGCTTGCCATCTCCAGGAACGTCAGACCCAGAGGCCTCAAGCCAGTCACGAGCAGGCGAGCCAGGGCGAGCCAGAAACGTCAGAGCCGAGAGCAGCAACTCGTTGCCCTCATGCCTAGCCGCAACGGTCATGTCAGTCAGGTCAAAGAGGGGAGCAAGCGCCTGCGACTGCAGAAGAAACTGTGTCCGAAGCTCATGCATGATTTGCGAAAAAATGTCGACTGCGTCGGACTCCGTACCAGCGAAGCGGTCCGATTTCTCTCCGAGAATTTTCGTGGCAACGATTTTTGCAACCTTCCTGTCAAAATTGTCGCGAGCAAGCTGTTGACATTTGTCGAGGAGCTCCCTCGCAGCTGCGGTGGACGGAGCTGGCAGCTGCGGGGTGTGTGGTGTCGCAGCGTGCTGCGCACCCACATCATCAAAAATCGTCTCTAATCTACGGACGCGTGACCGCGTCATTCTAGCTGCTGTGGTAACCATGATAGAGAGACAGCGGAAGGTTGAGCTAAGCAAGGTTGGTGGTACAAAATTTTCACGGCGGCCAGATAACCCGTAGAAGCCTCAGCACAACAGATCGAGATTCACAGGTCGTGAGCGGAAAATGAGAGCGGCCAAAATGCACAACGTGTGGAGCGTCCTCGCCAGGGCCAGTGGCGCACGATGCAAATCAACTCTCGCTGCGACGATACTGCCGTAAAATAAAAACAATCCGTCACAAACCGATCTCCTGCGCAGCGAAGGCGAGCACAACGTGTGCCGCCATCACCGCCATGTCAAAAGGCCATACCGCGAGAATGATACACCACCGCCCAAGTGGGCGCTCAACCCCTCCTACGTCCTACTTAGCCGAACATGGCAACAGCAAGGCGCTGTGCCATCATCAGAATCACCGGAAAGCCGGTGCGGCCTATAACCTGCGAGGAAGACAGATACGCTGTCCGGCTAAGCTTGCTAGGAGACAAACTGATAATCATATAACTTGTGTCTGGCCGAAGCTTTATGCTCTCGGAAACCCAGACAGTGAAACGATGACTGTACTACTGTACTGTACTACTGTACAGTACAGTGCTAGGATGTCACGGACACGAGACGGAAGCAGGGTCAGGCTAGGGGCTAGTCAGAGCCCATAATAACTAAGCCTAAACCCGAAGTCCAGCAGATATTAAGGTTATGACAGTATGACATTATGACGCTATGACAGTATGACAGTATGACAGTACAGTAGTATGACAGTACTGTGGGGCAGTCATCGTGTCAGCCTGTCGGCATAACATCTGAATCGAGAATGACGAATCGGAATTAGAAATGAGATCGGATCGGGAACTGAACGTTGAGCCGAAGTGTGACATCGGCTCTCGAGTGGTTGACCCTGCAACCTGAGTGACGAGTGAATAAGTAGAGCACTTGAGAAGTGTTTAGCCTTCAGAACTCGGAACCGAATTATCGTTTGTACCTCAATCTGGCCCTGATCCAGTATATTATAAAAATCCGAATTGTGTACCTTTGCACGTTCAATCAAAAACATATCTCCGAGCATCTGTCGTCGTGCCTCTGGCACATTTGGTATCAGCGTGCTGCGATTTCGCCTCTGCGCAACTCGCCCACGGGCCTATTGGAACTTTCGTTGTGATACAGGGGGAGAGCTGTACTTCCGGCTATCTGTGCGCAATTTTAGCCTCCGTAAGTACATTTTTTTTCGTATACAACGGCCGTATCCTCTGGAAAACATCTCCAAAACTTCATATTCTTGCTCCTTAACACTGGGAGCTCAAACTGGCTCAGAAACCCAAGCATTCGTTTTCCGATCTTAAACCCGAAGTCCGTCCCAGGCCACAAACGACCGTCAGGGAGCACCCTAAAGGGTTTCCCCGGTCTACAGTAGCCAAGAAAACGATATAGCTCACCTTTCAGAGCCCCAAAAAGGCGAAAAACCGCCCAAAACAGCCAAAAATAGCCGTTTTTGACAGTTTCCAGCCTACCCCAAAACCTCTCCCAGTAGCCCCCACCACCGAAAAACCCCTCTTTAGACCCCATAGAACAGCCTAGAAACCCCTGATACCGCCCTCACGGCCATCAGCAGCGGGGAAAGCTCCACCAAAAGGCGCTTTCAGCAGTTCTGGGACGTTTCTGGCAGCCCTTCAGCACCTCCTGGTATCTTCCAGCAGCGCACTGACTGGGGCTTTTCTTGGGACCTACGGAGTACAGATACCGTCTGGGACCTCACTGGACCCCCATATTGGACCTGACACCTCCTTTTTCACTGCTGCTTGACTCTTGCCCGCGCGCCTAGGCACTCAAAAATCGTGTCGCGGAGCCCTGGCCAAATTTTGAGTTCGCTGGTGTATGGCAGTACCCCCTTCGCCAGAAGAATATAGAAGAGCGTGGTGGAAGCAAGGACCTATCAAGTGGGTATTCCCTCCAGACCCTACCTACCCACCAGCAAGCGCTTTCTGGCAGAGCGGTCCTTGGAGCAGTCCTCCTTCCCCCTCTTCCTCTGACGACGAAGAGGAGAACAGCGACTGAGCGCCTGGACATAGTCACGCTGGCTATCCCACCAGTACATCACGATTTCGTGTGGCTTCAGATTGGAAACCTTCTCTTCCGCTACCCGAACTCCCAAGACCTAACAGTCTTCCCCGCGCTCCCTGGTTCATATCCAGTGCAAGGAATCGAAGAGTGGCCTTGGGTCCCCCCATCTCCACCTGGAAGTCCCGCTCCTTCGCCTCCAGCGAGTGACATCGACGAGGACGAGACTGATTAAAAAAAAAAAAAGGCGAGCACTCACTACTTTTGCTCACCTGTGGCTATTGCCACACCCAGTCTTTGAACTCAACCAGCTCAGCAGTCAGAATGTCACAGCAGACATCAGAGGCATTTCCCAGCATGAGTGTCAGCGCAGAGCAGCTACACCACACTCTGTTCTCTCCCATGACCTTCCCATCGCCCACCGCATACGCTTCCGCTCACCCCATTCCACATCCAGGCACCACCATGCCCTACACAGCGGTGCCCCGCCCTTATACTATGCCGGATGGCACCCCCGCACAGGCTGTATGGAACGGCGTCAATTGGGTATTGCCCCAATCAGCGCCCCTCGCTGGGGGAGTATCACCAGCGCCGTTCACACTGGGAACCCATCACCCCGTGGGCGCATATCCCACACCGTTCCAACAACAGCTACAGCAGCAGCAGCAGTGGCTCGCGTACCAGCAGCAGCAACAGCAGTGGCTTCAGCAGCAGCCACTGGAACCAATGCAGCAGCAGTTACAGCAGCAGCAGTTACAACAGCAGCAGTTACAGCAGCAACAGCAGCAGCAGCAGCAGCAGCAACAGCAGCCGCAGCCGCCACAACAGCCGCAGCATCGACCACAGCAGCCCCATCAGCTGGCGCCAGCCACCTCCGCGCTTCATGACTCCGGCGCGGATCTCTCATCGCTGCAGCACTTCATCAGCATCGGCGCCGCGGCCCTGCCGGACCCTCTGCAGGTACCCCTTGACAGCGGGGTTCAGCAGAACGTCTTGGGCGGTACCCAGCTCTTGGTGCGCCACCTTCCCGCGGTGGCGACAACCTCAGAGACTCGCCGGCGTCGGCGTTCCCGAAGGGCATCTTCGGGCCCTGCGACACATGGCAAACATCTTCCAGGCCCAAGCCACGCACCTGATCACTCTGACCCTGACTCCGGTACGGACATCAGCCGCACCAGCACGGGGACCAGAGGCAGCCGAAGCACGCAGGCACGGGCTGAGCGCAGGCGGAGGGCCGCCCACAGGTCCGGCTCCGACTCGGACGCGAGCAGCCGAAGTGAACACATTCGCAGAGAAGTCCTAGCGGCAGTACAGGCCCTGGACATCTCTGCGGTGCTCTCGAGAGGACTCGCGTTGCCTGGTGCGACGACATCGGCAGGAGTTTCCCCACCAGGCGACCCTCAGGGCAGCGCACAGGGCCTGACGGCGGACCATCTACACGAGGCAGACGCTGCCGCCAGCGTAACCCCTCCTGTGCCTCAGACCGCCGCTGAGACAGCTCCCGCCGAACCTCCCACTCAGGGCCGGCCAAATCCCCATAACATGATGGTGGCCCGCCGGCGGCAGTCGATGGAGACGGTGGTGCACGGCGGTGGCAACCCCGACTCAGAGCCCAGAGACTCCAGTCCAAGCGACTCGCCACCAGGCCCCCCTAGTGATCCACCTCAGGATCCCCCTGACGATCCCGCACCAGAGCCCTCCTACCCTCAGTACCCAGAGGTTAGAGCCCTCTTCGTCACCCACGATGGTGGGTCATTGTGGGTGCACCAGTCAGCTGGGGTGCGAGGCGCGGCAACCGTCTCCCTGCCATGGGATGAACGCCGCCGGGCTGGGGTGCAGGGCGACGCCATCTTGTTCAGAATCATGCACCTGCTGGGAGCGCCGCTGACCGCATATGCGCGCATGGGAGGCCGGCTACACCATGCACCCCTACCCCTTACCAACCCTCGTGTGGAGACCTGGGTCCTCATGGTCGACCGCGAGGTCATGGATAAGGCAATGGGGGACCCAGCCGCGGCCAATGTGCGGTCTACCAGCATGGGGCAGCCAGTGTGGGAGTGGATCCCTGCTACTGCGCGGGAGTCGGAGATGCAGAACTTCGATCAGGACGGGCTCGCCGCGTGGTCGGAGGTCAGCAACTCCGATTGGTACCGGAGCATGAGCGTGGTGGCCGCACAACCATCCACACCCCTGCCCTTCCATACACCTCTTCCACTCCCCGCACCACCATCAGCCCCTACATTACCGCCCACTCCGACCGCAGTCCCCACAAATCCCGCGCCCGCGCCTCCGCCCGCGCATGCCCCGGGACCACCACCTTTTGCCCGTTTTCCCCATTCCGCCGCCGCAAACCCCGTTCACTCGGCCGCTGCCGCGAACCCCGTTCACTCTGCCGCCGCTGCGAACCCCGTGCTCTCTCCCAGCGCCACCCCCTTTGTTCCAGGCATCGTCCGTCTGCCGCAGGGCACTAACCTGCGAGCATCTCCAGACGAGGTCCGCCTGGAGCACAAGACCAAAGAGATGGTGCTAAAGCTGGTCAAGAGCGTCACCAGGTTCCCCCGCTCCGCGTCCGACACAAAATCGGCCGACAAGGAGGGCCTCCTGACGCAGTTGGAGCACTACTCCAACATGGTGCGGAAGGTATTCCAGGAGGCCATCGTGATCGAAGCACTGACCACTCCCAGTTGTACGCCGTCAGTATCAGCGTACCAGGCGAGTGTGTCAAGTCTTCTTTGGAGCTTCAAGGAGTACACTCTTCAAGACCAGCAGAGAAAGTTCTTGGAGCGCGCGGCGGGGACCTTTGGGTCCGAGCAAGCCTGGCACCAACGCTACGGGGAGCTGGACGTGTTCTTCAACGATCTGGCGGTGTGCTCCCCGACGCAGGCCTACCTGGAGAACGCACATGGCGAGGCCATTGCCCTGAAGCAGGCGATGAACGAGACCGCGGCGGAGTATTTCTCGCGACTGGAGACCCGCATGGCCTCCGTCAACTTCCTGGCCGGCAGAGTCCCCAATTGCGTGGAGATGACCAACCTGTCGATGCTCTCTACGTACCGCCGAGGGCTGAAATATGCACCCAAGGTGATGCGGCGCATGAGAGCCATCCACTTGGATGTCTCCAAACCAGAAGAGTGGGAGAGGAAGGCCGTCGCTGACGACATCCCAGGCACCCACAACGCCTTGTTGAAGATTCGGGAAGTTGCTGAGGAGGTGGAGAGGGACATTGACACGGAGGCGGCTCAGAGGCGCTCTCAAGACCGTCCTCCCCGTGCTGTTTCCTTCGCTAACCCACCACCTCGCACCCCCTTCTACAGGCGTACCCCCTCTTCGAGCCGCCCAGCTCTTGCCATGCTGGAGAATGGGCCTGCCACCACCGTCGCCGCGGCAGTGACCCCTTTGCCACCACCACCTGGCCTCTCCCGCCCCGACGCTCCGAAAGTCCGCCGGTGCTTCGCCTGCGGCTCTGCGGAGCACATCGTCCGTAACTGTACGGACGAGGCTAAACTCAAGGAGTGGAGGGCCAATGCACCCGCTCGACTGGCGAACTCCCCTGGGTTTGTAGCCGCCGTCGTTTGGGCCATCGAGCAGCCGGAGGACATCTCCTCGGTGGATGGCGTCCCAGAGGAGTTCTCCGAGGAGGTCTTGGCTCTTGCTACCTGTGAGGACGAGCAGAGCTACCAGACCCTGGCAGCCCTTGCGGGCATCGAGCTTGTGGAGGGTGACGGCCTCCCCCCGGTGGAGAGCGATGAATGACTGGCCGGCGGCCAGCCCCAGACCCCGCCCTTCGAGGAAGTGAGGTCTTGCCCTGATGATCAGACCCTCTCCGCCCTGGAGAAGCGGTCAGAACCAGCGGAACCCCGACGCGCCCGAGGACGCAGAGACCCTTGGGGCCAACGTCCCCATCCCAAGAGCGTGGCCTTCACCTCTGGGACCCGCTTGCGACGCACCTACCGCTCAGCTGGTGCCCCATCGCCGCCGAGGGATGACTTGTCTAGCCACCCTCTTGCAGGAAGCACCCCCTTCGATGAGCCGTCACTACCTCTTGATGACGGCCCTGCTTATACACAAGCGAGGATCGAGGGTCGGAGGGGACGGCGAGTCCCCCGGCACAGACCCCCCATTATGGGCAACAACCGCGGAGAGCCCCGCGATCTTCGCCCCCGACCGCGTGTTGTCCTACCACTGCCCATCTATCAGTCCAACCTCGCAGACCCACGGAAAAGGCTAACTGCGTGGCACTGGAAGAGAGATCTCTACTCCCTCCCCCTCGAGGTCGCCATGCAAAAGGTCCGCAGAGCTCTGCGCAAATCCCCAGAGGCTGCCAAGGACCTGGTGGATAAGATGTCGGAGCGCGCCTGCAGCCGCATACACTCTGGGAGTCGATCGCCAAAGGAGCGCGTGAACCGCGCCAACCAGCTGGCAGAGAGGATACGCATTGCCCGCGAACCTCAAGATCGCAAGGAGGGCCATCAGCGCATAGCATTGTGGCATCTCCTCTCACACGACGGTCGCCAGCAAGTCCCCGAACCCTCTAACGCCAACTCCCACGACCTCTACGCGGCTTGAAGAGAGCTGTCGCCTGCCGAGCAGCAA
>LGRX02030512.1:0-11749 GCA_001247695.2 Cymbomonas tetramitiformis
TCCTTTTTCACTGCTGTTTGACTCTTGCCCGCGCGCCTAGGCACTCAAAAATCGTGTCGCGGAGCCCTGGCCAAATTTTGAGTTCGCTGGTGTATGGCAGTACCCCCTTCGCCAGAAGAATGCAGAAGAGCGTGGTGGAAGCAAGGACCTATCAAGTGGGTATTCCCTCCAGACCCTACCTACCCACCAGCAGGCGCTTTCTGGCAGAGCGGTCCTTGGAGCGGTCCTCCTTCCCCCTCTTCCTCTGACGACGAAGAGGAGAACAGCGACTGAGCGCCTGGACATAGTCACGCTGGCTATCCCACCAGTACATCACGATTTCGTGTGGCTTCAGATTGGAAACCTTCTCTTCCGCTACCCGAACTCCCAAGACCTAACAGCCTTCCCCGCGCTCCCTGGTTCATATCCAGTGCAAGGAATCGAAGAGTGGCCTTGGGTCCCCCCATCTCCACCTGGAAGTCCCGCTCCTTCGCCTCCAGCGAGTGACATCGACGAGGACGAGACTGATTAAATAAAAAAAAAGGCGAGCACTCACTACTTTTGCTCACCTGTGGCTATTGCCACACCCAGTCTTTGAACTCAACCAGCTCAGCAGTCAGAATGTCACAGCAGACATCAGAGGCATTTCCCAGCATGAGTGTCAGCGCAGAGCAGATACACCACACTCTGTTCTCTCCCATGACCTTCCCATCGCCCACCGCATACGCTTCCGCTCACCCCATTCCACATCCAGGCACCACCATGCCCTACACAGCGGTGCCCCGCCCTTATACTATGCCGGATGGCACCCCCGCACAGGCTGTATGGAACGGCGTCAATTGGGTATTGCCCCAATCAGCGCCCCTCGCTGGGGGAGTATCACCAGTGCCGTTCACACTGGGAACCCATCACCCCGTGGGCGCATATCCCACACCGTTCCAACAACAGCTACAGCAGCAGCAGCAGTGGCTCGCGTACCAACAGCAGCAACAGCAGTGGCTTCAGCAGCAGCCACTGGAACCGATGCAGCAGCAGTTACAGCAGCAGCAGTTACAACAGCAGCAGTTACAGCAGCAACAGCAGCAGCGGCAGCAGCAGCAGCAACAGCAGCCGCAGCCGCCACAACAGCCGCAGCATCGACCACAGCAGCCCCATCAGCTGGCACCAGCCACCTCCGCGCTTCATGACTCGGGCGCGGATCTCTCATCGCTGCAGCACTTCATCAGCATCGGCGCCGCGGCCCTGCCGGACCCTCTGCAGGTACCCCTTGACAGCGGAGTTCAGCAGAACGTCTTGGGCGGTACCCAGCTCTTGGTGCGTCACCTTCCCGCGGTGGCAACAACCGCAGAGACTCGCCGGCGTCGGCGTTCCCGAAGGGCATCTTCGGGCCCCGCGACACATGGCAAACATCTTCCAGGCCCAAGCCACGCACCTGATCACTCTGACCCCGACTCCGGTACGGACATCAGTCGCACCAGCACGGGGACCAGAGGCAGCCGAAGCACGCAGGCACGGGCTGAGCGCAGGCGGAGGGCCGCCCACAGGTCCGGCTCCGACTCGGACGCGAGCAGCCGAAGTGAACACATTCGCAGAGAAGTCCTGGCGGCAGTACAGGCCCTGGACATCTCCGCGGTGCTCTCGAGAGGACTCGCGCTGCCTGGCGCGGCGGCATCGGCAGGAGCCTCCCCACCAGGCGACCCTCAGGGCAGCGCACAGGGCCTGACGGCGGACCATCTACACGAGGCAGACGCCGCCGCCAGCGTAACCCCTCCAGTGCCTCAGACCGCCGCTGAGACCGCTCCCGCCGAACCTCCCACTCAGGGCCGGCCAAATCCCCATAACATGATGGTGGCCCGCCGGCGGCAGTCGATGGAGACGGTGGTGCACGGCGGTGGCAACCCCGACTCAGAGCCCAGAGACTCCAGTCCAAGCGACTCGCCACCAGGCCCCCCTAGTGATCCACCTCAGGATCCCCCTGACGATCCCGCACCAGAGCCCTCCTACCCTCAGTACCCAGAGGTCAGAGCCCTCTTCGTCACCCACGATGGTGGGTCATTGTGGGTGCACCAGTCAGCTGGGGTGCGAGGCGCGGCAACCGTCTCCCTGCCATGGGACGAACGCCGCCGGGCTGGGGTGCAGGGCGACGCCATCTTGTTCAGGATCATGCACCTGCTGGGAGCGCCGCTGACCGCATATGCGCGCATGGGAGGCCGGCTACACCATGCACCCCTACCCCTTACCAACCCTCGTGTGGAGACCTGGGTCCTCATGGTCGACCGCGAGGTCATGGATATGGCAATGGGGGACCCAGCCGCGGCCAATGTGCGGTCTACCAGCATGGGGCAGCCAGTGTGGGAGTGGATCCCTGCTACTGCGCGGGAGTCGGAGATGCAGAACTTCGATCAGGACGGGCTCGCCGCGTGGTCGGAGGTCAGCAACTCCGATTGGTACCGGAGCATGAGCGCGGTGGCCGCACAACCATCCACACCCCTGCCCTTCCATACACCTCTTCCACTCCCCGCACCACCATCAGCCCCTACATTACCGCCCACTCCGACCGCAGTCCCCACAAATCCCGCGCCTGCGCCTCCGCCCGCGCATGCCCCGGGACCACCACCTCCTGCCCGTTTCCCCCATTCCGCCGCCGCAAACCCCGTTCACTCTGCCGCTGCCGCGAACCCCGTTCACTCTGCCGCCGCCGCGAACCCCGTGCTCTCTCCCAGCGCCACCCCCTTTGTTCCAGGCATCGTCCGTCTGCCGCAGGGCACTAACCTGCGAGCATCTCCAGACGAGGTCCGCCTGGAGCACAAGACCAAAGAGATGGTGCTAAAGCTGGTCAAGAGCGTCACCCGGTTCCCCCGCTCCGCGTCCGACACAAAATCGGCCGACAAGGAGGGCCTCCTGACGCAGTTGGAGCACTACCCCCACATGGTGCGGAAGGTATTCCAGGAGGCCATCGTGATCGAAGCACTGACCACTCCCAGTTGTACGCCGTCAGTATCAGCGTACCAGGCGAGTGTGTCAAGTCTTCTTTGGAGCTTCAAGGAGTACACTCTTCAAGACCAGCAGAGAAAGTTCTTGGAGCGCGCGGCGGGGACCTTTGGGTCCGAGCAAGCCTGGCACCGACGCTACGGGGAGCTGGACGTGTTCTTCAGCGATCTGGCGGTGTGCTCCCTGACGCAGGCCTACCTGGAGAACGCACATGGCGAGGCCATTGCCCTGAAGCAGGCGATGAACGAGACCGCGGCGGAGTATTTCTCGCGATTGGAGACCCGCATGGCCTCCGTCAACTTCCTGGCCGGCAGAGTCCCCAATTGCGTGGAGATGACCAACCTGTCGATGCGCTCTACGTACCGCCGGGGGCTGAAATATGCACCCAAGGTGATGCGGCGCCTGAGAGCCATCCACTTGGATGTCTCCAAACCAGAAGAGTGGGAGAGGAAGGCTGTCGCTGACGACATCCCAGGCACCCACAACGCCTTGTTGAAGATTCGGGAAGTTGCTGAGGAGGTGGAGAGTGACATTGACACGGAGGCGGCTCAGAGGCGCTCTCAAGACCGTCCTCCCCGTGCTGTTCCCTTCGCTAACCCACCACCTCGCACCCCCTTCTACAGGCGTACCCCCTCTTCGAGCCGCCCAGCTCTTGCCATGCTGGAGAATGGGCCTGCCACCACCGTCGCCGCGGCAGTGACCCCTTTGCCACCACCACCTGGCCTCTCCCGCCCCGACGCTCCGAAAGTCCGCCGGTGCTTCGCCTGCGGCTCTGCGGAGCACATCGTCCGTAACTGTACGGACGAGGCTAAACTCAAGGAGTGGAGGGCCAATGCACCCGCTCGACTGGCGAACTCCCCTGGGTTTGTAGCCGCCGTCGTTTGGGCCATCGAGCAACAGGAGGACATCTCCTCGGTGGATGGCGTCCCAGAGGAGTTCTCCGAGGAGGTCTTGGCTCTTGCTACCTGTGAGGACGAGCAGAGCTACCAGACCCTGGCGGCCCGTGCGGGCATCGAGCTTGTGGAGGGTGACGGCCTCCCCCCGGTGGAGAGCGATGAATGACTGGCCGGCGGCCAGCCCCAGACCCTGCCCTTCGAGGAAGTGAGGTCTTGCCCTGATGATCAGACCCTCTCCGCCCTGGAGAAGCGGTCAGAACCAGTGGAACCCCGACGCGCCCGAGGACGCAGAGACCCTTGGGGCCAACGTCCCCATCCCAAGAGCGTGGCCTTCACCTCTGGGACCCGCTTGCGACGCACCTACCGCTCAGCTGGTGCCCCATCGCCGCCGAGGGATGACTTGTCTAGCCACCCTCTTGCGGGAAGCACCCCCTTCGATGAGCCGTCACTACCTCTTGATGACGGCCCTGCTTATACACAAGCGAGGATCGAGGGTCGGAGGGGACGGCGAGTCCCCCGGCACAGACCCCTCATTATGGGCAGCAACCGCGGAGAGCCCCGCGATCTTCGCCCCCGACCGCGTGTTGTCCTACCACTGCCCATCTATCAGTCCAACCTCGCAGACCCACGGAAAAGGCTAACTGCGTGGCGCTGGAAGAGAGATCTGTACTCCCTCCCCCTCGAGGTCGCCATGCAAAAGGTCCGCAGAGCTCTGCGCAAATCCCCAGAGGCTGCCAAGGACCTGGTGGATAAGATGTCGGAGCGCGCCCGTAGCCGCATACACTCTGGGAGTCGATCGCCAAAGGAGCGCGTGAACCGCGCCAACCAGCTGGCAGAGAGGATACGCATTGCCCGCGAACCTCAAGATCGCAGGGAGGGCCATCAGCGCATAGCATTGTGGCACCTTCTCTCACACGACGGTCACCAGCAAGTCCCCGAACCCTCTAACGCCAGCTCCCACGACCTCTACGCGGCTTGGAGAGAGCTGTCGCCCGCCGAGCAGCAAAAGGCAATCGCCACTTCGAGCCCAGACTCTTCTCCAGGTAGCAGGCTGTGGGAAAAGGAGGGCGCACGAAGAGCAGCAGCGAGATCTTCGACATCCCTCTGCACCCTGGACACTGAAGTGGGCACGATACCTGGGACAGCGGGAGATGTGGGTCTACCTGGCGCCTGGTGCAGTCTGCACGCAGTACACTAGTACAAGATGAGGAAGCTGGGTCCCAGCCCCTTGGGAGCATCCCATCCATCATCCTCGCTGGCCGAGCCCACAACAGAGACTACATCTTCGCACCATGATAACGCGCCGGCCACTCCGGGAGGAAACCCCGAAGGTTCATCCTACTGCTCAGAGGTAGAGGAGACCTCCACACCCAGTTCGCTTTGCTTCACCCAGCAGATGACCACCGTCAGAACGCATGAAGCAGATGAAGCGCCGCCCTGCCTCGACAGCCACCCCATCGCTGAAGACCCTGAGGTGATGGAAGAGGAGTCCTCGGTCAATTCGCTCTGCTTCACCCAGCAGATGGCAGCAGCTGAGACCCCTGAGGCGAGAACTGACCACCAGAGCTCCCACCAACTCGTCCACAACTCCCCTACATACTGGCAGCCCTCAGCATGACGAGGATCCCCTCACCCATGGCAGTCTCATCAATAGTGTCGCTACCCATGCGAGCCCCACAACAAGCGGCACTACCCACGTGAGCCCCACAGTGAGCGGCACTACCCATGTAAGCCCTACCATCAGTGGCACTACTCATGTGAGCTTTGCCCGGAGGCACAGCGTGAGCCGATATGCCTATGCGTCCGTATGTGTGTCATCGGGGGTAATCTGGGATTGGCACGATGACAGTGAAATTGGGCTTGAAATCACGATGAGAATGAATACCAGATGTCCGGGGTATGACACTATGACAGTATGACACTATAGTAGTATGACAGTACTGTGGGGGGTGTCATCGTGGAACTCAGTCAGACCCTCGAAGAATGGTCAGATTCGCATCGGGGTTGAAAAGACAATGAAATCGAATATCAGATATTAAGGTTATGACAGTATGACAGTATGACGCTATGACAGTATGACAGTATGACAGTACAGTAGTATGACAGTACTGTGGGGCGGTCATCGTGTCAGCCTGTCGGCATAACATCTGAATCGAGAATGACGAATCGGAATTAGAAATGAGATCGGATCGGGAACTGAACGTTGAGCCGAAGTGTGACATCGGCTCTCGAGTGGTTGACCCTGCAACCTGAGTGACGAGTGAATAAGTAGAGCACTTGAGAAGTGTTTAGCCTTCAGAACTCGGAACCGAATTATCGTTTGTACCTCAATCTGGCCCTGATCCAGTATATTATAAAAATCCGAATTGTGTGCCTTTGCACGTTCAATCAAAAACATATCTCCGAGCATCTGTCGTCGTGCCCCTGGCACACCACTCGTGCGTGAGCACAAGCAGCTTACACCGGCCGAAGCGCGGTAATTCCCGGAAAAGAGGGGACTAGAAGACTAAAGCTCCATCCGAATACATTATGCGTGCTATGCGTGCAATCTAAGTAATTGGAAGTGCTTCACGCCACGCGCGGCAACTAGCACCCGCCGATCCAGAAATTCACCACTTGTGCGCGAGCACAAGCAGCTTACACCGGCTGAAGCGCGGCAATTCCCGGAAAAGAGAGGACTAGAAGACGCAAACTAGAGGTACGCAAGATCGCAAATCGACTCCGAATTTCAGCAAAAGCTACGCAAGATTTAAAAAAATTGCGCAGCGCTTCCGCCGCAAAGGGTCGAAATTGACGAAAATCCGAGACGATTCGTAATTTGGGTACCTGCGAGTGCTAATTTACGGCTCGAGGCCGCGAGTGCTTATGCGTTAAGTAAAGGGTAACGCGCGCACCCCAAAAGATTGTCGTCGAGCTGAATTCCTTCACTCCAACGCGGCTCTAAGGGGACCTGGAACCATCAAACACAACCAACGCCGCGGAACGCAAGTACAAGCACAGGCATTCCCGATTTCGTAGAACGCGCTAGCTAATCTCGCAAGGCAAGGTTGCATTCAATCAGAATTGCGCAAAAGATCAAGGAAGCAACGCGGAAAAAACGGACTAATTACCATTTTGTGGGAGTCTACACTCTTGCTTTCTTCTCTTCTTTACACTTTCGGACTTATTCTATTCTAACTATTAAACGACCGCACGAGGTATGGTTTCGATACTACGGCGGTACACTATCCGGAATACGGTTTCGTTATTCGTTTCAAGTATGCTTTCAATGTATGCTTTCAATACAAATATACAGCGGTTACAGTTTCGTACTTTTTATGTTACAAATTATTCAGTTCAGTTCTCATCCCGAAACTGGTTACACTTAGAGTTATTATACATTCATGAACTCTTTCCATAACTCAACTGTACCGAGTACTCCGTACAACAGGCTAGGCACCTCACATCAACATCATTCTGATCGGTCCTACTGTACTCCGTACTGAGTACTTTTATCGTTGTAGTTGCTTTTTGTACTTAGCCGTTTCTTGCTCTTGTGCTTGCCTCCTAGCACAGGCCCGCCACGGTTCGTAAGACTTCTACCCTGCCCAGCGCCTCAGTATCTTACTTTGCGAACAGAAAGGCCCGTTGGGTCGACGAAATATCTGGCTCATCATCTCCGACTCTGCGTCGACACTTTCCAAAAGAACTCGAACAACATCAGCATCATGCATCATGAACTTCTAGCTCAACAAGCCCGCCACCACAGCCGCAGCTGCCCAGTTATCAAGTACAAGATCACCACGCCCACCACCACCAACGCATCCCCACCACTTCCACACCCATTGTCATCACACCCACCGCAAGCACAGCACCTCGCCCCTCAACTACAAATGCCCAACCTTTTGGCAAGTTCATTTTCTGCCAAATGACAACAAACCCGCCACATGCCGTCATCCGGGGGAAACTTAAAATTTCCCTTGCCTACGCCTACGCAGCAAAGCCCCTTCGGTACCCATGACACGCCACACCCACACACGATGCACGTCACTGCCCCAACGCTACACGCACCCTAAGCCTCACTGCCACACGCCCTGCACATTACAGTTACTACAATCGCGACAGCTGTCACAACCCTGAACCCCAAACGGGGGGGTCCCTAGGGACCTCCCTCTATAGCCCTGCACCCCATCATCTCGCGCTCTGCCATATCCATTCCGCAATAAACCCAAAACCCCCCTCCAACTTTCATACTCAGTTACAACAGAATCAAACCCCGCCAGCGCAGCCCGTGTTTCACTGCTCAAGATACTCAAAATCCCCTCAAAATCAGCGCATATCTACCAACAACTGTCACTCTCAGTTATATTTCGACGCTTCGCAACCGTTCGCCCGCCCTTTATGTGCAACGCACACTCCCGCACCAGCGCAGACCATATTCCACCATCAGCTACGCTCACGCGTATCTACCACCAACTTTCATGCCCATTACACTGCAACGCCTCGCAACCTTTCGCCCGCACTTTATGTGCAACGCACACTCCCGCACCGCTAACCGTATTTCACCATCAGCTACGCTCACGCGTATCCACCACCAACTTTCATGCCATTACACTGCAACGCCTCGCAACCTTTCGCCCACACTTTATGATTGTGCAACGCACACTCCCGCACCAGCGCAGACCGTATTTCACCATCAGCTACGTTCACGCGTATCCACCACCAACTTTCATGCCCAGTTACACTGCAACACTTCGCAACCTTTCGCCCGCAATTTATATACATCGCGCACTCTTGCACCAGCGCAAACCATATTTCACCGTCAGCTACGTTCACGCGTATCTACCACCAACTTTCAGGCCCAGTTACACTACAACGCCCCGCGACATCCCGCTCAGCATTTACGCCATCACCCTATCACGTCATATTACGTCACTCTGCACGACTGTACGAGCGACGCAGCCCGAAGTGGAATTACTACATCAAAACTCATGTTCAAGCTAGTTCTCTTTCTTGACAAAAACTCTTCATCTCCAGCTATCACGCTAATGTATCATACGGCAGTCGTCGCTCTGGCCATCAACGATTACGCCAGCACGCCGGCCACCACGTCAGCAGCAACGCGCCAGGTCGCAAGCTGTCACCGTTGATGCCAAGCAGTAAGTCATCACGACCGACAACACGTCAGTCACAATCGCATCACACACTCTGCAACGCAATCGTCACCGCGAGACGGTTCAACAACTACTACAACGATTCGACCACGTCAGCAACAACGACGCTCGCCATACCAGCATCAACCATCAACATGCAACGATTCAGTCACCGGCAGACAAAACGTCGGGCAGCCAGACCGCACTAGAGCCGGTCAGCCCGCAAACATGGTCATCTCAAACGCCGGTCACCACCTACAATCCTTGACATCAACAGTCACGCAGCGATGGAATGCAAACAGACTACAAGCACACGAATCGTCTCATAGGCCTGAAACGCCGCAAGCTTAGGCAGTATATATCGCTCCTTTGCCCTGAGTGCATCATTATTCGCTGGACCTTTCAAAAGCATCCAAGTGTTAAACTGCCTGACTTACCGTGAATTTAAGACCGTAACACAACTATTTTAGTGTAAATTCGCTAACCTGCCCATACTGTCTTCTTCACGAGTGAATCCGCGCCGTGCTCACTGCTTGTATCAGCCAGGAACAGCTTAGCTAGTCGCACGCCTACGTTATCAACAGCCCGCAGCAAGCCCACGAACGTTCGCTAAGAATTCCCACGACTAACCGAATTCGCACTGCACCTCGCAGTATAAGCCCGTTAAGACTGCTTTCGCAAGGGTAAGGTCGCGTATTGTTCGTTGTCGCTCTATCTCGTTTCTCGCCTTGCGACTCGTGGCAGGACACATGAAAGTGGCCGTGTGAGCCGAATATGGAGAACTTCTGCATAAACAAAATACAGGCGCGATAGGGCCAATATGTAAATTCGCTTTGTACGTGTGTATGCGTATGACACAGCTGCGCATTCGCACGTCCCTGACTTTCAACGCCTACGCAGCCGCGTGAGCGTCACCTTCTTTCCCCTTTTTCAACCTCGTCGTTATCCGGCACTCGACCGGGAATTCTCAGGTACGGTTTCAAAAGTACGAACATCTGTGAATTCCCCGCGCGGTGCCAGCAACCGCGCGGTCGAGAACGATACTCGTCCCGTCGTGCGTCGTCACTGCTGGCCACACGTCGTGAAGTCAACGACGCTCCAGCCGGTCTTGAGTCGACGCCCTGTGCGAGGCCAACCCCATGAACTCACGTGCTGGGCCTTACTCAATATGCGGCTGACCGCAACTTTCTTACACGTGGATTCATGGGCAGCCGGCTGTATACGTAGTTGTCCCTCGTCCCCACGCGATATGACCGTTCCCGACACGCCGGTAGCCGTTCATAATTAGCGTCCTGCTGACGCCAGTTGCTCGCCCCCCAACCCTGTAACGCGCAAGTTTGAATTCAGCTGGGGATGCGCTGTCAAAACTGGACGGATCCCTTTTGGAAGTCATGATACTTACAATTTTCCCTTGCCTACGCCTACGCAGCAAAGCCCCTTCGGTATCCATGACACGCCACACCCACACACGATGCACGTCACTGCCCCAACGCTACACACACCCTTAGCCTCACTGCCACACGCCCTGCACATTACAGTTACTACAATCGCGACATCCTGTCGTAGAGCTCGTCGAGAAAGCCAAGCTTGTCGGCCGGAGGCAGTCCCTGCAACCAATCCATCGTGTCCTCCTCGAAGACCACCGCGTCGTGAAAGTACGCGAGTGCATGTCCTAGGATCATCTGCGCGCACTTCATTGACGAGTCGTTAGATTTCTCCGCAGAATGGTTTTGAAAGGTTCGGATCTCACTTTTCGAAAGCAGAGCTAGCTAAATACTCAAGCGAGCATAGTGAAAGTCCGTGAATGCCATTGTCGTTTCGGATGCCCTGTGACCATTGGTTCCCGGTGACAGCGGCGTTTGGTGTCAACGCGCGCTTGCGTTTCCCCTGTCATGCATTGCCGAGACGTCATGTGTGGTCGTGTCGTGATGTCACTTCGCGTGATGTCGTGCTCGACGCTCTGCGGTTCTCGCGGATCGGCACGGGCTGGTCGCGGCGACGTCGATGTAGCGCTTGGCGAGGCGTCGTGCATGATTTAAACTGGGAGGGCGATCTGAGCAGGAGGGTGAACGTGATATGCTCCGGGCGCTCGAGCGGACAATGAACTGGGGTAGGACCGTGACTGAGGGGGGGAATGACAATTAATGAAAAAGGGGGTCATGGCTGGGGCGTTTGCTGTCGGCTGAGACGGGCGCGATGGGGGCAACTGCGGTGGGGTCTGACATGGGCTGCGGTAGCGTGACTGAATATGGGGGGTGTGACAGGCCTTTCAGGGGTGCCCGAGGGACCCCTTCTAAGCGTGTTCATAGTTGTGACAGCTGTCGCGATTATGAACGAGGGGCGGCAATGTAAGGGCTGGCGGGGCGTTGGGGTATTGCTGGGTGCTGAAATGGCGGTGTATCTCTGCTGTGGTTGAGAGTGGGGTGTTGTGAGGGATTTTGGGTTTGAGATGTGGGTGTGGCATTGGAGGGCAAGTTTTTTAAATATATTCCCCCCCCCAGCTGGTGGCGTATGGATAGGGAGACATCAGCTGGCAAGACACGAAGTGGGTGTGGCGTGGTGATATGAACGTGATTGTTGATGCTGACGTGTGATTGCGGCTGCGGGTGCAGGCGCGTTGATCTCGTCGTTGATGTCGGTGGCTGAGCGGCTGCGGCTGCATTGATCTCGTCGTTGATGTCAGTGGCTGAGCGGCTGCGGGCGGGCGCGTTGATCTCGTCGTTGATGTCAGTGGTCGAGCGGCTGCGGTTG
>LGRX02030513.1:0-15897 GCA_001247695.2 Cymbomonas tetramitiformis
GGATGCCACCTCCGCCTCTTCTTTTGCGATAGGTAAACCGCTCACCTGCAGAGTCGCCAGGTCCTTTTCCAAGGTGTCCATGCGAGCCTGGAGCTTCATGTTCTTCTCGGTCTCCTCTCCCAGTAAAGCCTCAAGGTCCACGATGTGATGGACACCTTGGAAAAGGACCTGGCGACTCTGCAGGTGAGCGGTTTACCTATCGCAAAAGAAGAGGCGGAGGTGGCATCCGCAGAGTCGCCCGCCGCATCCGAGACCTCCACTAGTGCTGGACGTACAAAGAAGGGTGTAAAGAAGAGTGGCTAAGTGCGAGATGCGAGATGCGAGATGCGAGATAGGGTTTCCGCACACAGTGTGTTGGAAGTATGTCGCTTGATGCGACTTCAAACTTGTGTAATTTGTTAGGAAGTGCCCGCAATAGACTTAAGGTATTTTGCACACATGATAAACCGCCTTCATAAAGTTGTTGGGACGTTGTAATTTGTATTTATTTGTCTTGGCGGATGACGCATGAACACGCATCACGTGCACTCTTACATACGGCATACCTATTGCATCACCTGCAGGTGACCTGGGGCGCACTCGCAATACGCCTCCAAGCCATCTTCCCAAGCTTGGAACACCTCGATTACATTGACCATCCAGATTCCCTATGTCCGGAACAAGTCGACTCGAAGCGTGGTCCCAGAGAGTTTGTTCTATTCGTCGAAAATCAGCAAAAGCAGCGGCACCAACCTCTCATGGTCAACAAGATCCTTCCCTGATGCGGAGGTATCCCCGCTTACTCGGGTGAACGCGTAGGAGTATATTTTGAGGCGCAGTTCTTCCAACCCAAAACCGGTACTCACTTGGACAAATGATAGCCCGAGGGAGTGGTGTGGGGAAACACAACGGGGCGGGTTCTTAGGGAGGAATAGCACCTTCTTTCAAGTCGGCGACTCAAAGTTGCACCATGCTGCCGATTGGCTAACTGAGTCATCTTTCTAAACGACTGTTGTACGGAGTCAGTCTATGAGAAGGCGATGCAGTATGATACTTTGAAGTCCCGTTATGACTTTCTTACAAAAGACTACAACAATAGAGAGTTTCCAGCAAAGTCTGAACACCACTTTGAACACCACTTTGAACAGGGTCATAGTCCACGCCAGAATTGGGTGTGCCGTGTCTGATCCATGACATCGCCACCTGTTCGGAAAGTGTTCAGAATGGAGTTTGAACTCTTCAATTTGTTCCACCCAACACTGGCGAGGTGTTCGGAACTTTTCGACTTCGATCACCACTCTGAACAGGTGATGACAGCGTGATACCTCGATTGAGTCTCGGGTGCAATATTTTACCGATGAGCAATATTTAACAGATGACACTGTTTGCGGAAATCGAATACATTCGCGCGACTTTTCGTGTTAGCAGTTTTCGATGTACACATGAGCACTTTATGTACAGGCGAGCGATTTCGGCCATTTTTGTCCACGTCACCCTGTGCAGAGTGGTGTGCAGAGTGGTGTTCGAACCGCTTGCTGGAAACTCTCTAATATGCTCGGCGAAAAACACGAGTTGAACAAAAGATATTTGCAACTTCGAAACGCGGACACTGTATCAAATTGGTATTCGGTCGAGACCATGCCCCACCGCTTGCACCGCTCCCACCCGGGAAACTCGGTTCATATGCACGGGCGTTTATGGAGAGTCGGTGGCATCATCATATGACGCACGACTGAAGACAAGCACGTTGGGATTGGAAGAAACCAGCAGTGCTGCCTCTGGTAGACAGTGATGTGGTAAATGGATCGGATCATCACACAGTTCTGTGGCACTCTTGACCGTCGATCGTTTTGCAAGGTTGACTTGGATGGTGATATCCCCACAAGTTGCGAAAGTCTGCTTTTGCTGGGAGAATCTCTGGGCGGCCGTTGTGATTGGATGCAAATCGAATATGCAACAGATACAGTCCGCTCCGAATTGCGTGGCTGCCAAATGAGCATCCATCTCAACCGAATTTTGCCTCTCTTGACCGTATGTTGACCAGCTTCTCTGCAGCAAGGTGAGAGCGTCAGCAGCCTATTTTGCGCGCAATGAGCTGTCCGGCGAGGTGTCCGAGAAAGGCTGTGTCTCTTGACGTCGGACTGTCAAAAGAAATGGCTGGTGATGCTGCGTGAAAGTCGCTAATGCAGCACATCTCCCACCGCACAGCACCATCCGCCCAACTAGCGCAGTCCTCCTCTGAGGCCACTCAGCTCTATAGTACGCATGGAGAGGCAGCACGACTCCACTAAGGCAACTGTGGGTGGCAGGGTGCTGCTGCTGGATGAGGCTACCAGCGCCCTGGACACGGGTGCGCTGCTCTGCCTCGACCCCGTGTGAACACTGCCCTCTTCTCCATTCCAAACCAGTGTCAGGAGAAGGCCGCGATGAGCGCTGCCCGCTCGAAAGTGTCAGGAGAAGGCCGCGACGAGCGCTGCCCGCTCGAAAGTGTCAGGAGAAGGCCGCGATGAGCGCTGCCCGCTCGAAAGGGTGTTGCCGTCGCTGCAAGAGGAGCAGTCCAACGCGTCCAAGCTCGTTGCGCTTTCATTTTATCCCGAGATAGCATTCTTGTATCCTTTCACGGGCTCTACCTGCCCTTATGCATACTCAGAAGGTCCGCGCCTGTTTGAGCTGACTGTGGGGTTGTCAGATCTGATGTATTTGTCTATAATCACGTGGCATTCAGTTCTGAGGCATGACCGCCTGCGTAAGACCTGCCTGTGTGGGGGCACAGAAAGCGAAGCCGTGGTGCAGGAGGCTCTGGAGAGAGCAATGCAGAACCGCTCCGTGTTGGTCATTGCCCACCGCCTTAGCACAGTGTCGCAGGCAGACTGCATCTGCGTGCTGGATCACGGGCGGGTTACCGAGCAAGGTCTCGCCCCACCTCAAACACGCCGCATCTGCGGTCCCAAGCTGAGGCATGAAGAAAGTGTCGGCCGGTAGTAGGCGTGCCATCGGCGAAGTACATATCTGCAGCTCGTGCAGCTCGTGCCTGTGTCCGTGCTGGACGCATACAGCACACCGAGAGTCACCGAGACGATGAGCAAAATCCCCGTGATTATGTGGATGTGTCGCTTCACCGTGATCATGTGGACGTGTCGCGTCACCGTGATTATGTGGACGTGTCGCTTCACCGTGATCATGTGGGTGTGTCGCGTCACCGTGTGTTTTAATGTTGTTCACATGTTTCATGGTTCTGAAGGGTCCAATATTGATCCACGGTCAAATTTTCACGAGAAAATTTTTTGTTCGACTTTGTGCGGTGCCACGTAGCGGGTGCACTATGCATTCAGCTCCATGAAATTAAGAGATGAGAATAGCCATTGTCCACTGACGGATCATGTACCCATACCTGCTCAGGAACCCAGGAAGAGCTGCTTGCTAAGTCTGACCTTTCCGACAAAATACCGGATTCCGGAGTCTCCGTCCCGATGACTTACCGTATGCTGATTGCTCGGCAAAAAGGCATGGAAAGGGACATCGCGTAAAAGTAAGATTGTATGAAGAGGTGGACCGATGGGCATTGTTTTTATATGGCACGTGCAACAAGTGCCCACTGCTGAATATCGTTTTGCTGAGATTTGGGGGGAAAGAGTACTGGCTTGATTTTAGCATTGACGAATTGCTGATATAATTCTACTGACCTATTGAGGCGTGCCCATACTTGGGATCATTTGTTGAAAATAGTTTCATGAATTCGGACAGCATTCCATCGATCCAGCATTACGTTCGAGGGAGCTAAGTTTGTGTGGAAACGACAACTGCACAAACATAAAGGTTTGTGCACCTAATCTCATTTTGGGATATTGGGATGAACGTGAATATTTGATGAAGCAACTCGTTTGTTTTGCAATTACTGCGACGAGCGATGCGGACTTCTAGTCTGCATGGCATGAAAAAGTTGCATTCCTGGCATACATGTATAGATTTCGCTGTGATTGCATCTAAGAGAGAGCTATTTTGGTTTCTGGTATTGACCCCGGGACAAGTAGTGTGCATATTGTTGAGAGATTTTGCAAAGACGGAGGACCTCAAGCTGCCCCCCCGGCGGTGGCCAACATAGTCAACATGCTCGGTTGGGACCAAGGAGGCAGCACGCCGCATGGGGGCGGAGAGGTACCCACTGTCCATCAGAATACGAGCATCGATGGGGCGTTCCACCATATTCCTTTTCCCTCTCCCCAAAGTCCAGTACCCCCTCCGGGAAAATGGTTATCGAGGAATAGATTGGTGTAAAAATGGGGAATAAAAATTTAATGATGCATAATGGGGAATAGATTTTTGACACAAGCACATGCGTGCAATATCACCTTTAAATTATTTCCCCGAGGAAGCCTCCGAAAAAGTACAGCAGGGTGTGTCTTTCTTGCCTTCCTCGGTGTGCCTTTCTTGCCTTCCTCGGTGTGCCTTTCTCGGCCTAAACTCACGATCTCACTCCCAAAGTAACCAAAAACCGTTCGATCGCCGATCGACCGGTTTTTCGTTACTTTGGGAACACGTGAAACGGCCGTGAATATGGAATTTACGGTCGTGAAGAAGGCTTCACTGCACGTATACCCCACACTGTTTGCGAGTAAATTAGATTAGGAAAACATTTTCCCAACGTTCGTAACGCACAAATATATATCATTTAGACTCCTAGGAATTTTTTGAGCTCTTGATTGAGCCGATCCGTGGCCGCATCAGCTCAGTTTGCGGTCGCGACTGCGAGCTAAGCTGATAGGCCCTTATAACTTTCATGCACATCGCATGAAAACTCAAACAGCGGAGGGGTTCTCGTGCGTTCTAGCGCACGATACTTGGCAAACGTATTGCTAACAGCAATATTGGTGCACCCTCAAACGCACAACCTCTGATGTAAGCTATGCGCAAAACGCGTGCTTCACATCATGAGGCAGGTTTGGGTTTGGACCCAAACATGCCAAACAACAAAGGGCTTCCCGTGAGTGCCAGCGCACGTAACGTTGCAAAAGTATTACTAAGATATATATCTTTTAGTTGCGAAAGGCCCAAGGCCTCAAAAGCCTTGTGCACGAAGCCATCCATTTATTTATTTGGCAGATTTATTGGGTTTGTGTTCGAGTGTACCCAAACCCAATACATGCCAAACTGAAAAATACTTCCCGTGCGTTATAGCGCGCGAAACTATGCACGAATATTTACAAGATATATATCTTTAAGTTCTCAGAAGCTCAAGGCCTGAGATAAGTTGTTGGCAAAACCATCAATTTATTTCTTTGGCAGATCTATTGGGCTTGGGTTCGAATGTTTCCAAACCCAATACATGCTAAACAGCAAACGGCTAGCGCACGTAACTGCGTAGAAATATTGCCAAGATGTTCATCTTTGATATATTCGAAGCACAAGGTCTAAAAAAGTCTGTGCGCAAAATGGTATAACTATTTCTTTAACACATATTTTAGCGTGATAATCAAACTCATAAATCTGGGTCAAAGAAATAATATGTTAACTTCGCGCACAAGCTATTGCAAACCTTGCACTTCAGAAATGTGAAATACGTACATCTTATCAATATATTTTGCAAAGTTACGTGCGTTGGAACTCGCGGGAAGCCCTTTGCTGTTTGCCATGTTTGGGTTTGGGTTTCAAACCCAAAAGGCATCATGCCAGCACGCGGCCGTCTTTAATATACTCAACGGCTTGCCATATGCTCTTGAGGTTGCACTGATATTGCTATGAACATTATCACTGCCAAGTTTCGTGAGAAGATTCTCACGAAAACCCCTATTATGCAAAGCCGCAAGTGGTTGAAACCATCTCACACCGCACCAACTTAGCTTGCAGTCGCGACTGAATGCTAAGCTGATGCGGTTGCAGATGGGGCCAATCGATAGCTCAAACGAAAGGTATTCACCTAATGAATACAAACGCTTAAGAATCGAATGGTGGAAAAAACCATGCTTCATGCTGCATGCAATAAAATGTTTAGAAGAAGGGGGTGTGCCAGACGCAAAACATTGCACACGCTGAACCGCTTGTACCTCCGCGGTACCTGGTGATAGTTCATAGTACGAACGATATATGGCATGTGACATGTAATATATTCCCGAGATACAGGACCTGCTTTGTATTCTTCGTTATGCATTTTTTCTATTCCCGAATCATTATGCTACCACCCCCTCCCCCCTCACTCCAGGGTGTGACGCGCTCTCCCCCCTGGCAAAGAGTGTCGGGCCGCCTCATGTGCGTCCAGCTTATATATTTATGTCATGATATGGAAAATCTGCTCGCGCATGTCCAGCCGTTGCCGCAGTTTGAGACGCCTGTGGAGCAAGGGGTTTTGAGAATTGTTGTTTCAGATGAGCCGCCGTGCCTATCACCGATTACTTGAAGCATTGCTCATGGGGGTAGCGAGCCAAATCATTCTAACGAATCGCTCGCTTACATTTAACATTTGACGCGGGGATCGGTCGCAGCAGACTCTAACGAATAGTATTTTCGTCCCAGACGACTGTCGCTGTCGCGACATCTGATCTCGCGACGTTTTTTTTTACACGACGTGTGACCCGGGGAGCAAGTAAGCGGCGGCGCGCAATTAATGAATTCAGATGAATCTGTCTTCAGCATTATCAACCCAGCATTTTCATTCTAGAGCGGTTCAGGAAATAGCATAAACCCCTGTATAACCGCGGACGAGGCGGCACTGTGGAGGCGGACGAGTGCACTCACCGACCTCGCGTTTTCGGGAGGCGCCAGAAAAATATCATGACCAATCGAGGGCCAGCAGCTGCCGAAATGGCGCCGTGCGTCCGACGAACTAGAGTTATGATTAAAGCACCGAAATGCTTGCTTCCAGTATAATTATAATGTCGATCATGCAGTATATAATTATATATGACATCAACCTCCGCCAGTTTTGAGCGCTATATATAGGAAGTTCAACGTGACAAGTCCGTTTACTGTTGTTGTCGCTCGTTGATGTCGGTCATGGGGTAGTAAGCGGTCTTCACTTGTCGTAGAAGAGGCGCGACAGAGATGGTGGGGCGCGTCTGGTAATGGGCGGTGGTGTCGTCCACGATGTGCTTAATTCTCGTAGGTGGAAGAGGTACTCCTTCTTGATGTTGCAATGGCGTAACCTCGGGGATGGTCTCGAGTTCTTTGGTGGAGTCGAACATGATGTCGGACGCGTGGTAATTACAGAAGATGGCGACGTAGTCGAAGTAGTCCTCGGTGCTAACGTGCGAGCCTCTGCAGTCGCGGCTTGACACGCATCTCGAACCGAAAGTAAGTCGTTCAAGACAGTCTCGTTGAGTTGCAGGGCGTCCTTGAAGTCCTCCTTCGTGACGTACTCGTTGAAGATGTTGTCAATTTAAATCGTTGAGAGACGAACTGATATGCCAACGAAGAGCGCCCATGGTGTTGGTGAGCAGCTTTGCGACGGTAGCAGTGAGTCCATGGAGGTCTTGAAGTAGTGCGTTAACTGTGATGACCACTTCCTCGATCTTTCCAGGAAATGTCGATAATGGTTGACGTAAAGTAAATTTTAAAAGTTTAAAAGTTGAGCGGATGGTTGTCGCTCGTCTGTTGCTGGTAGGGATCCTGGATGTGGCAACGGAGTTGACGACGACACGGAAAACGTTCAAACCGGTGTTGATGTGAAGTTGTCGATGTTGCGCAAGTCGTTCTCCTAGTGGTTGTAGATGTATTTTTTCGGTAACTTTCCGGCAGTGATTTAAGAAAATAAATGATTCAGCGCTTCCGCCGGATTTCCTTGTAATGAGCCTAAAGTCTAAAGCCTCCCCCAACGAATTTCGGCAGTACAACGAAGTTCGTCTAGTGACGGCTAATGGCCGATGAAGCAAATAATGCCAAAGCCGAGCGGGGCAATCATAATATAATGTCCAATCACTGCAAGTTAATAATTGGCAAAATAGACGGTAGATCGCTGCACGGATAGTTAGTTCAAACACAAAACGCGTTCATCAACGCATTTGGTCTGGCTGCTGATCGGAAAGCGCGATGCGTTAAATTTGAAATCGGTGGGCGAATCAGAAAAGGCTGCGTGGCAGTGTGGTCGTCGCTCATAACCTAATGGATACGGTGAAATATATACAGGGTATACTATTTTTGTATAATCACATTTCATGATTATAACTGTAAACATATATCGAGGTAAAACGTGAGAGTAGATATGTGAGTGTAAATATACATATATGAGAGTCCGAAAGGCTAAGTAGCTTATGCTACGTGAGCTGCGATGTACTGTACGTGCGTACTATTGTACTCTGCTATCGCACCGAATAATGTTGTACGGCATGCTCGCATGCCCGTCATAATTCGAGGAATGTAATACACGGGGGGTCCTAGGTCCTAGGTCCTGAATATCTAGTCCCCCGGGAGTTGTCTGGGCAAATCTCAACCGAGAATCCATTTTCAACGCGTCGATCATGCTAGCCCATGGATGTACAGTAGCGCTACCTTCACGTACGACGAGCGGGTGCATCATTGTAGGCGGTTGGGAAAGTCCTACAAACATGGACGAGGCCGGCATTGGCAAGGGGCGACCGAAAGCAATAAACTAAATCTTCCTTGGTTATGGCCCCGCCACGCCTTTATTATCCTCCCTCCTCCGACCGAACATGGTTTCAGGCGTTCCCTGCAGATGTCGTCCCCTGCAATGTTTCGAAACATCCAATTTGTAAAATTTGACCCCCACCCCCGACTCGTGGCATCTCCCATATACAACTTCACGCCCCCGCCCCCCGCTTCAGCTTTGACACTCATTTCCTCCCGTCTTCTCCCGTCCAATTTTTCATCGTCCTTTCTCCGGATCCCAGTTTCCTCTTTTTCATCCCTTTCTGTTTCTCGTTTCGCCCATTGTCTCCGCCCCCCTAGGAAAACAGAGTCGTTCCATACGTATGGGCTGTCGTATGGATGCCATGTGGACAGCCGTATGGACCACAAGGCCGAAAAACTCATAAAGTGTTAAAAAGCGTACGGACTACGTGGTCCGTGTAAATATATCTCATGGATTGCATGTGGACAGCGTCTGGAAACCGGGTGGACGCCATGTGGACATTGTATGTTGTCCACATGGCGTCCATCCGCATGGACAGTCAGCGAAAATACCGTATGGACACCATGTGGAAGTCCCATGCATTTTATATGCATGTCGCTTGGATTACGTACGGAAATCCTGTGGATTGTACATGGAAAAGACAATGCGATGAATATTGCATACATACGGACTACGTATGTCCGGCCCGTGGAATACGGTCTTCATACGGGTGGAATGACTATCTTATTTTAATACATATGGAGGGACTGCATGGTCCATCCGGATCGGGAGTGCATATATGTCTATTGGGCGCACCTTACGGTGGGTTTACCCACCGTAAGAGAAATTCGAAAACCGCATGTTAGAGCTAGCATATTGTGCCAACTTGGGCAAACCCATGCTTTTCGACACACCTTGGGGGTTATATTAGTGCGTGGACTCGAAAAAAGTACTTGACATACTGTATAGATGCGTCTAATATGCGTGCTAATACCAAGGGGTCAAGCGAAAAAACACCTCAAATCCTTACGGTGGGTTACCCAATTATTGCATCTTTGGGTAGATCTTGAACATGCCCATCGCATTCGGAATGTACCTATCACAATATTTTCATGAACTATGACCCATAACAAATGTTTCTTATACTTGGCGCCATTCGATATATCGAATATATCACTCTACACAAGTAACTTGAGAAAAAAAAACAAAAAACATTTGCAATTTCAATGTGTTTCCATACTTAAGGGCAAAAATGACGATATTTTGTCTCTACGGGGATATATATGCATGTTTCTCGCGAAGTATTGACTCAAGGTGGTAGAAATATATCAAACGTCACGAAATACACCCATGCGCACATTGGCATCGTGGATGAAACGTAGAAATCGGGCCGCGGTTGTGTGCATTTGGGATCACGGCACCGAACGTGCCATCGGAGGTATATATTGGGATGGATACCGCGGATATATCCGATCACAAGTACATGTCATTCGGCTTTGTCCAGCTAAACATGAATGTCTAGTTGTGAAATCACATATGATCGACCAAATTTGAGACCATTCGATGTGCATTATGGTGTTAACAAACTACGCTATGGTTAACCCACCGTAAGGCGTTCTTACGGTGGGTTACCCCACCTTGAGCCCAATATACAATATGTACTTGTCTTGCGTTGCTAAAAATGGAGTACTGTGGTTGGTCCACATCGGATGACACGTCTGCGGACAAGGGTTCTTGTCAAGACGCCGCTTATTTAAATTTATACATGAAAAAGTAAAATATAAAAATATAAAAATATTCAGAAATATTCAGAAATATTTTAAAATATTTATATGAAAAATATCCTGGGAGCATAAATGCTAATGACGTGTCCCAGATCAGCTCCCCTGCCTCGCCTGCGCCCCGGCGACCCCCCCGGCTCTCCGGGGACGCCACCGAGGCGCCTGTACCGCTTCGCCACCATTGCTCCATCGCGCTCCACGTGTGGCTTCGATCCAGGTACCTGCCTCACACCACACCAACCGCCCACCGCCACCCCCGCTTAATCCACTCGCCCACGCGGGCTTTTGATGATGAAAACCGAAAATTAGCAAAACCTTTATAACACAGGTGGGGATCATTGAATAATGGATGGTCGAATATGCGCGCGCATCGAATTTCGATGATGACGTGATTTTACGTAATGAAATATGATGACGTGATATTATGTAACATCATATATGAAATATTAAAATACAGGTTAATGCCTTCAGGATTAATAAAACAAAAAGGCAATTCACAACTTCGCTGCAACAGGAATCGTACACCTATATATGGAATCTTCGGCGTGACGCAAGACGGCGTCTGTCACACTATGCTATTATTGTGAAGCCCGCAAAGCTCCCAGAATGAATGTTAGTGACACTGTCATCAAAGACGCCTGTATGAGCTGCAACAGGAATTATAAAAATCTGTGGGAAGCGGGATCAGCGTCAGTCACACTATTCTTTTAGCATTCCATTTACATTGCGAAGCCCGCAAAGCTCCCAGAATGAAAGTTGGTGACACCATCATAAAAAACGCCTGTATGGGCTGCAACAGAAATTATACATACATACATACATACATACATACATATCCTTCTGCGGGCGCTAAACGTCGTCAGCCTGTCACACTATGCTATATTTAGATTGCGAAGTCCGCAATGCCGCAAAGCTCACATATAAATGAAAGTTGGTGACACTGTCATCAAAGACGCCGATGTGGATGTGGGCTGCAACAGAAATTATACACACCAATGGCGCGACGCGAAATCCTCTGCCAGCTCTTTCAAAATCGGTCATCACGTTCGATCGGCCATCACCTTCAAAACTTAAAATGGAAACTTACATATGAAATCGGTGGTGGGAAAAAGTGAAATAATCTTGGTATAAATTCAATGGTGGGAAGACTGTATAGTGAAATTCAGAAGCATACAAGTTCTGAAATTCCTGTAATTCCTATAGTGAAATTCAGTATGCTACTGTATAGTGAAATTCAGTATGCTACTGTATAGTGAAATTCAGTATCGAGTATAAATACAGTGGTGGGAGGACTGTATAGTGAAATAATCTGAGTAAAATTTAAGTGGTGGGAAAACTGTATAATTTGTACCTTGGATGGGGAAACGTGAAATACTTTATTATATTGTAGGTACATCTTGCGCAAACGATTTATACCTTCCGCAGATCGAGTGCAGTCGAGAAGCGGAAAACAGGCTGGGGATCGACGGTAGAGTTCAAAATTAATTTGACTAAATGGACGACGATAAAGGGCAACGTCTATCCACAAACATTGTCAAGCACTGCTCAACATTGTCAAGCGGCGCTCGTGGATAGCTAATGAACTGTCGATCTTTGGGTTAGTAGGGGATCAACGCAAGACAAGTTAGTTGTCAGGCACTGCCTGTCTTGACAATGACACGTCGGCGAACAAGTTCGCCAACGTGCGCATTGTCAAGACAGGCAGTGCCTGACAACTACCTCGTGTCTGTTTCTGTCACATAGCTTCACATAAAACTGTTCATCATCAAGTTCAACTGTCGTTGACGATGTCGCTGTCGGATGTCGATGTCGCTGTCGCTGTCGTGTCGGTTTGTCTTGCGTTGCTAAAAATGGAGTACTGTGGTTGGTCCACATCGGATGACACGTCTGCGGACAAGGGTTCTTGTCAAGACGCCGCTTATTTAAATTTATACATGAAAAAGTAAAATATAAAAATATAAAAATATTCAGAAATATTCAGAAATATTTTAAAATATTTATATGAAAAATATCCTGGGAGCATAAATGCTAATAACGTGTTCCAGATCAGCTCCCCTGCCTCGCCTGCGCCCCGGCGACCCCCCCGGCTCTCCGAGGACGCCACCGAGGCGCCTATACCGCTTCGCCACCATTGCTCCATGGCGCTCCACTTGTGGCTTCGATCCAGGTACCTGCCTCACACCACACCAACCGCCCACCGCCACCCCCGCTTAATCCACTCGCCCGCGCGGGCTTTTGATGATGAACACCGAAAATTAGCAAAACCTTTATAACACAGGTGGGGATCATTGAATAATGGATGGTCGAATATGCGCGCGCATCGAATTTCGATGATGACGTGATTTTACGTAATGAAATATGATGACGTGATATTATGTAACATCATATATGAAATATTAAAATACAGGTTAATGCCTTCAGGATTAATAAAACAAAAAGGCCATTCACAACTTCGCTGCAACAGGAATCGTACACCTATATATGGAATCTTCGGCGTGACGCAAGACGGCGTCTGTCACACTATGCTATTATTGTGAAGCCCGCAAAGCTCCCAGAATGAATGTTAGTGACACTGTCATCAAAGACGCCTGTATGAGCTGCAACAGGAATTATAAAAATTGTGGGAAGCGGGATCAGCGTCAGTCACACTATTCTTTTAGCATTCCATTTACATTGCGAAGCCCGCAAAGCTCCCAGAATGAAAGTTGGTGACACCATCATAAAAAACGCCTGTATGGGCTGCAACAGAAATTATACATACATACATACATACATACATACATATCCTTCTGCGGGCGCTAAACGTCGTCAGCCTGTCACACTATGCTATATTTAGATTGCGAAGTCCGCAATGCCGCAAAGCTCACATATAAATGAAAGTTGGTGACACTGTCATCAAAGACGCCGATGTGGATGTGGGCTGCAACAGAAATTATACACACCAATGGCGCGACGCGAAATCCTCTACTGTACCAGCTCTTTCAAAATCGGTCATCACGTTCGATCGGCCATCACCTTCAAAACTTAAAATGGAAACTTACATATGAAATCGGTGGTGGGAAAAAGTGAAATAATTTTGGTATAAATTCAATGGTGGGAAGAATGTACTGTATAGTGAAATTCAGTAGCATAGCATACAAGTTCTGAAATTCCTGTAATTCCTATAGTGAAATTCAGTATGCTACTGTATAGTGAAATTCAGTATGCTACTGTATAGTGAAATTCAGTATCGAGTATAAATACAGTGGTGGGAGGACTGTATAGTGAAATAATCTAAGTAAAAATTAAGTGGTGGGAAAACTGTATAATTTGTACCTTGGATGGGGAAACGTGAAATACTTGATTATATTGTAGGTACATCTTGCGCAAACGATTTATACCTTCCGCAGATCGAGTGCAGTCGAGAAGCGGAAAACAGGCTGGGGATCGACGGTAGAGTTCAAAATTAATTTGACTAAATGGACGACGATAAAGGGCAACGTCTCTCACAAACATTGTCAAGCGCTGCTCAACATTGTCAAGCGGCGCTCGTGGACACCTTGGTCACCTTCGATCTTTGGGTTAGTAGGGGAGCAACGCAAGACAAGTTAGTTGTCAGGCACTGCCTGTCTTGACAATGACACGTCGGCGAACAAGTTCGCCAACGTGCGCATTGTCAAGACAGGCAGTGCCTGACAACTACCTCGTGTCACCCGACCTGTTCAATTCGGGTTCAGTTCGGGAATTGGAACTCGTAACACGGTTGCAAATTGAAGTTGTGGAAGGCAAACGAAAGGGGTGTTGAGACGAGCAGCACGGAAACCGCTGAAGGAACAACGTTGCAGTAGGAGTTCTGCAAAACAGTACAGCGCAACAGAATACTCAGCCACTCAGCACCATGCCTGCGGAGGCACTTACGGGATCACCATGTATGCAGAACATGAAGGCAAAGCTTTCGAAATTTGAAACTGAAGAAGGCCGCCTCAAAGGACTAGCCGTGAAAACTCGTCCAGACGATGTTTTTATCGTGACCACTCCCAAGGCAGGAACTACATGGATGCAACAAGTAAGCAACGATCTGCTTATTTTGAGGTGTTGTATACTACGCAGGAAGCAGGCAAAGCGAATCATATGCAGTTTACAATTCGACGAGCTCGCGTTTTGCCTAGGTTGTCGCAGGTGACGTAAAACAATAATCTATTGGTTTGGTGCCTTTCAAATATCAGATTTGTCATCAGCTGCGCTGCCTAGCCGCCAGCGGGGATGTTCAAGGAATGAAGTTCGAGGAGATCAGTGACGTTATTCCGTTTATTGAGCTTGCCGGCGACCTCGGGATTGATCTCGAAGCGGAGCAAGTGGCACAGCCAAGGTATCACGTTATACCTCTCTCTGTCAGTTTTTTGCGACCCCGCGCACCGCCTGCAACTCAACCGTCTCCGTTGTGATGTTCAGAATGTTCAAGACACATTGCTGGCGTGAACACTGCCCGAAAGGTTCGCTCCCTCTTTTTCGCAACGCCTTCCATTTCCATCGGAAATCTGACAAACGTTTATTCATTGCGCGTGAGCTTGTGGGCATGTTTCGTAAGGAGCACATGCACGAGGCCGCTGGCAATAGTCTATGCACGGCTCTCTCGGCCCTCGCTTGCTGTCGATCCTGAAGACAAAATTGAGTGATTCGCTTGGATTCCTTGTTGCTCGTGAAACTCCTACTATATTTGGAAGGTTGGTACGGATGGCACCGGTTCAGTACGCTCTTCATGACTGCGTGCGAAGTGCGGCAGCCTCCGCGGGACTCAACGCAGCGAGACGCCTTGGATCCCGGGGAACGACGTGTTGTGCCTGCTATATTGCAGGGAAAATGCACAGGTCACTGATCGGATTGAATCGCACGATCACATCGCAGGTGCCAAATATATAATAGTTGTCAGGGATCCGATAGACGTCGCAGTGTCCTTCTACAAGTTTTTTGAGGGGTGGTTCTTCGAGCCGGGGGAGCTCGACATCTCCGAGTTCGTGCAGGATTTTATCCTCAAGCGAGGTCCGATTATCGCCACTTCCACGGTGCTGTTCCGACATGCGCTGAATGTTTTGACCTAAGGGCTTCAGGGCGGTTCTCTTTTAGCTAGTGACACATTTTCGTCGATGCCTCGCAGGGAAGCCGTCAAGCCAAATGGAGAACGCATCTTACTGGGAGCATCTTCTGTCCTGGTGGCCACACCGTCATGTAGGGGCCCTAACCGGCTGGCCTCCAAACCCTACCCTGCCCTCTTTCGTGTTCACAAGTCCGAGCTCACGGCACTCCTCCAAAGAGGTCGCAGATCCATTTTGCTCGCTCACATATGTTAATTCTGCCCCAACTTAAGGACCGCAGTGTGTGGAAAAGCTGCCCCGTCACCATAGCCTGCAACACTCCATCGCTCCAGTCTATTTGTATAGCGTGCTTCTACTCCAAACAGGCGCTGCGCCACCCCACTGCTCCGAACAGGCGCTGCGCCACCCCACTGCTCCAAACAGGCGCTGCGCCACCCCACTGCTCCAAACAGGCGCTGCGCCACCCCACTGCTCCAAACAGGCGCTGCGCCACCCCACTGCTCCAAAC
>LGRX02030514.1:0-23789 GCA_001247695.2 Cymbomonas tetramitiformis
AGGTACATCTTGCGCAAACGATTTATACCTTCCGCAGATCGAGTGCAGTCGAGAAGCGGAAAACAGGCTGGGGATCGACGGTAGAGTTCAAAATTAATTTGACTAAATGGACGACGATAAAGGGCAACGTCTATCCACAAACATTGTCAAGCACTGCTCAACATTGTCAAGCGGCGCTCGTGGATAGCTAATGAACTGTCGATCTTTGGGTTAGTAGGGGATCAACGCAAGACAAGTTAGTTGTCAGGCACTGCCTGTCTTGACAATGACACGTCGGCGAACAAGTTCGCCAACGTGCGCATTGTCAAGACAGGCAGTGCCTGACAACTACCTCGTGTCTGTTTCTGTCACATAGCTTCACATAAAACTGTTCATCATCAAGTTCAACTGTCGTTGACGATGTCGCTGTCGGATGTCGATGTCGCTGTCGCTGTCGTGTCGGTTTGTCTTGCGTTGCTAAAAATGGAGTACTGTGGTTGGTCCACATCGGATGACACGTCTGCGGACAAGGGTTCTTGTCAAGACGCCGCTTATTTAAATTTATACATGAAAAAGTAAAATATAAAAATATAAAAATATTCAGAAATATTCAGAAATATTTTAAAATATTTATATGAAAAATATCCTGGGAGCATAAATGCTAATAACGTGTTCCAGATCAGCTCCCCTGCCTCGCCTGCGCCCCGGCGACCCCCCCGGCTCTCCGAGGACGCCACCGAGGCGCCTATACCGCTTCGCCACCATTGCTCCATGGCGCTCCACTTGTGGCTTCGATCCAGGTACCTGCCTCACACCACACCAACCGCCCACCGCCACCCCCGCTTAATCCACTCGCCCGCGCGGGCTTTTGATGATGAACACCGAAAATTAGCAAAACCTTTATAACACAGGTGGGGATCATTGAATAATGGATGGTCGAATATGCGCGCGCATCGAATTTCGATGATGACGTGATTTTACGTAATGAAATATGATGACGTGATATTATGTAACATCATATATGAAATATTAAAATACAGGTTAATGCCTTCAGGATTAATAAAACAAAAAGGCCATTCACAACTTCGCTGCAACAGGAATCGTACACCTATATATGGAATCTTCGGCGTGACGCAAGACGGCGTCTGTCACACTATGCTATTATTGTGAAGCCCGCAAAGCTCCCAGAATGAATGTTAGTGACACTGTCATCAAAGACGCCTGTATGAGCTGCAACAGGAATTATAAAAATTGTGGGAAGCGGGATCAGCGTCAGTCACACTATTCTTTTAGCATTCCATTTACATTGCGAAGCCCGCAAAGCTCCCAGAATGAAAGTTGGTGACACCATCATAAAAAACGCCTGTATGGGCTGCAACAGAAATTATACATACATACATACATACATACATACATATCCTTCTGCGGGCGCTAAACGTCGTCAGCCTGTCACACTATGCTATATTTAGATTGCGAAGTCCGCAATGCCGCAAAGCTCACATATAAATGAAAGTTGGTGACACTGTCATCAAAGACGCCGATGTGGATGTGGGCTGCAACAGAAATTATACACACCAATGGCGCGACGCGAAATCCTCTACTGTACCAGCTCTTTCAAAATCGGTCATCACGTTCGATCGGCCATCACCTTCAAAACTTAAAATGGAAACTTACATATGAAATCGGTGGTGGGAAAAAGTGAAATAATTTTGGTATAAATTCAATGGTGGGAAGAATGTACTGTATAGTGAAATTCAGTAGCATAGCATACAAGTTCTGAAATTCCTGTAATTCCTATAGTGAAATTCAGTATGCTACTGTATAGTGAAATTCAGTATGCTACTGTATAGTGAAATTCAGTATCGAGTATAAATACAGTGGTGGGAGGACTGTATAGTGAAATAATCTAAGTAAAAATTAAGTGGTGGGAAAACTGTATAATTTGTACCTTGGATGGGGAAACGTGAAATACTTGATTATATTGTAGGTACATCTTGCGCAAACGATTTATACCTTCCGCAGATCGAGTGCAGTCGAGAAGCGGAAAACAGGCTGGGGATCGACGGTAGAGTTCAAAATTAATTTGACTAAATGGACGACGATAAAGGGCAACGTCTCTCACAAACATTGTCAAGCGCTGCTCAACATTGTCAAGCGGCGCTCGTGGACACCTTGGTCACCTTCGATCTTTGGGTTAGTAGGGGAGCAACGCAAGACAAGTTAGTTGTCAGGCACTGCCTGTCTTGACAATGACACGTCGGCGAACAAGTTCGCCAACGTGCGCATTGTCAAGACAGGCAGTGCCTGACAACTACCTCGTGTCACCCGACCTGTTCAATTCGGGTTCAGTTCGGGAATTGGAACTCGTAACACGGTTGCAAATTGAAGTTGTGGAAGGCAAACGAAAGGGGTGTTGAGACGAGCAGCACGGAAACCGCTGAAGGAACAACGTTGCAGTAGGAGTTCTGCAAAACAGTACAGCGCAACAGAATACTCAGCCACTCAGCACCATGCCTGCGGAGGCACTTACGGGATCACCATGTATGCAGAACATGAAGGCAAAGCTTTCGAAATTTGAAACTGAAGAAGGCCGCCTCAAAGGACTAGCCGTGAAAACTCGTCCAGACGATGTTTTTATCGTGACCACTCCCAAGGCAGGAACTACATGGATGCAACAAGTAAGCAACGATCTGCTTATTTTGAGGTGTTGTATACTACGCAGGAAGCAGGCAAAGCGAATCATATGCAGTTTACAATTCGACGAGCTCGCGTTTTGCCTAGGTTGTCGCAGGTGACGTAAAACAATAATCTATTGGTTTGGTGCCTTTCAAATATCAGATTTGTCATCAGCTGCGCTGCCTAGCCGCCAGCGGGGATGTTCAAGGAATGAAGTTCGAGGAGATCAGTGACGTTATTCCGTTTATTGAGCTTGCCGGCGACCTCGGGATTGATCTCGAAGCGGAGCAAGTGGCACAGCCAAGGTATCACGTTATACCTCTCTCTGTCAGTTTTTTGCGACCCCGCGCACCGCCTGCAACTCAACCGTCTCCGTTGTGATGTTCAGAATGTTCAAGACACATTGCTGGCGTGAACACTGCCCGAAAGGTTCGCTCCCTCTTTTTCGCAACGCCTTCCATTTCCATCGGAAATCTGACAAACGTTTATTCATTGCGCGTGAGCTTGTGGGCATGTTTCGTAAGGAGCACATGCACGAGGCCGCTGGCAATAGTCTATGCACGGCTCTCTCGGCCCTCGCTTGCTGTCGATCCTGAAGACAAAATTGAGTGATTCGCTTGGATTCCTTGTTGCTCGTGAAACTCCTACTATATTTGGAAGGTTGGTACGGATGGCACCGGTTCAGTACGCTCTTCATGACTGCGTGCGAAGTGCGGCAGCCTCCGCGGGACTCAACGCAGCGAGACGCCTTGGATCCCGGGGAACGACGTGTTGTGCCTGCTATATTGCAGGGAAAATGCACAGGTCACTGATCGGATTGAATCGCACGATCACATCGCAGGTGCCAAATATATAATAGTTGTCAGGGATCCGATAGACGTCGCAGTGTCCTTCTACAAGTTTTTTGAGGGGTGGTTCTTCGAGCCGGGGGAGCTCGACATCTCCGAGTTCGTGCAGGATTTTATCCTCAAGCGAGGTCCGATTATCGCCACTTCCACGGTGCTGTTCCGACATGCGCTGAATGTTTTGACCTAAGGGCTTCAGGGCGGTTCTCTTTTAGCTAGTGACACATTTTCGTCGATGCCTCGCAGGGAAGCCGTCAAGCCAAATGGAGAACGCATCTTACTGGGAGCATCTTCTGTCCTGGTGGCCACACCGTCATGTAGGGGCCCTAACCGGCTGGCCTCCAAACCCTACCCTGCCCTCTTTCGTGTTCACAAGTCCGAGCTCACGGCACTCCTCCAAAGAGGTCGCAGATCCATTTTGCTCGCTCACATATGTTAATTCTGCCCCAACTTAAGGACCGCAGTGTGTGGAAAAGCTGCCCCGTCACCATAGCCTGCAACACTCCATCGCTCCAGTCTATTTGTATAGCGTGCTTCTACTCCAAACAGGCGCTGCGCCACCCCACTGCTCCGAACAGGCGCTGCGCCACCCCACTGCTCCAAACAGGCGCTGCGCCACCCCACTGCTCCAAACAGGCGCTGCGCCACCCCACTGCTCCAAACAGGCGCTGCGCCACCCCACTGCTCCAAACAGGCGTTGCGCCACCCCACTGCTCCAAACAGGCGCTGCGCCACCCCACTGCTCAGCCCAACAGGCGCTGCGCTCACCCCACTGTTCCAAACAGGCGCTGCGCCACCCCACTGCCCAAACAGGCGTTGCGCCACCCCACTGCCCGAACAGGCGCTGCGCCACCACTGCCTCCGAACAGCTGCGCCACCCCACTGCCCAAACAGGCGCTGCGCTCACCCCACTGCTCCAAACAGGCGCTGCGCCACCCCACTGCTCCAAACAGGCGTTGCGCCACCCCACTGTCCAAACAGGCGTGCGCCACCCCACTGCCCAAAACAGGCGCGCTTGCGCCACCCCACTGCTCCAAACAGACGCTGCGCCACCCCACTGCCCAAACAGGCGCTGCGCCACCCCACTGCTCCAAACAGGCGCTGCGCCACCCCACTGCCCAAACAGGCGCTGCGCCACCCCACTGCTCCAAACAGGCGCTGCGCCACCCCACTGCTCCAAACAGGCGCTGCGCCACCCCACTGCCCAAACAGGCGCTGCGCTCACCCCTGCTCCAAACAGGCGTTGCGCCACCCCACTGTTCCAAACAGGCGCTGCGCTCACCCCACTGCTCCAAACAGGCGCTGCGCCACCCCACTGCTCCAAACAGGCGCTGCGCCACCCCACTGCTCCAAACAGGCGCTGCGCCACCCCACTGCCAAACAGGCGCTGCGCCACCCCACTGCTCCAAACAGGCGCTGCGCCACCCCACTGCTCCAAACAGGCGCTGCGCCACCCCACTGCTCCAAACAGGCGCTGCGCCACCCCACTGCTCAAACAGGCGCTGCACCACCCCACTGCTCCAAACAGGCGCTGCGCCACCCCACTGCTTCAAACAGGCGCTGCGCCACCCCACTGCTCCAAACAGGCGCTGCGCCACCCCACTGCTCCGAACAGGCGCTGCGCCACCCCACTGCTCCGAACAGGCGCTGCGCCACCCCACTGCCCAAACAGGCGCTGCGCCACCCACTGCTCCAAACAGGCGCTGGCGCCACCCCACTGCTCCAAACAGGCGCTTTCTGCGCCACCCCACTGCTCCAAACAGGCGCTGCGCCACCCTTACTGCCCAAACAGGTGCCTGCGCCACCCCACTGCTCCAAACAGGCGTTGCGCCACCCCACTGCTCCAAACAGGGCGTTGCGCCACCCCACTGCTCCAAACAGGCGCTGCGCTCACCCCACACTGCTCCAAACAGGCGCTGCGCCACCCCACTGTTCCAAACAGGCGCTGCGCCACCCCACTGCCCAAACAGGCGTTGCGCCACCCCACTGCTCCGAACAGGCGCTGCGCCACCCCACTGCTCCGAACAGGCGCGCCACCCCACTGCTCAAACAGGCGCTGCGCCACCCCACTGCTCCAAACAGGCGCTGCGCCACCCCACTGCTCCAAACAGGCGTTGCGCCACCCCACTGCTCCAAACAGGCGTTGCGCCACCCCACGCTCCAAACAGGCGCTGCGCCACCCCACTGCTCCAAACAGACGCTGCGCCACCCCACTGCCCAAACAGGCGCTGCGCCACCCCACTGCTCCAAACAGGCGCTGCGCCACCCCACTGCTCCAAACAGGCGCTGCGCCACCCCACTGCTCCAAACAGGCGCTGCGCCACCCCACTGCTCCAAACAGGCGCTGCGCCACCCCACTGCCCAAACAGGCTGCGCCACCCCCTGCTCCAAACAGGCGTTGCGCCACCCCACTGTTCCAAACAGGCGCTGCGCCACCCCACTGCTCCAAATGCTCTGCGCTGCGCCACCCCACTGCTCCAAACAGGCGCTGCGCCACCCCACTGCTCCAAACAGGCGCTGCGCCACCACTGCTCCAAACAGGCGCTGCGCCACCCCACTGCTCCAAACAGGCGCTGCGCCACCCCACTGCCCAAACAGGCGCTGCGCTCACCCCACTGCTCCAAACAGGCGCTGCGCCACCCCACTGCTCCAAACAGGCGCTGCACCACCCCACTGCTCCAAACAGGCGCTGCGCCACCCCACTGCTTCAAACAGGCGCTGCGCCACCCCACTGCTCCAAGCTGGCAGGTAGATTCACCACTACTGCGAACTGGCGGTTTCAAAGTCTACTCTTTTAAGCTGTGACACTTCACTCCTCCAAGATCACAGCTTGACACCCCCCTCCTTCAACTCGGAACCGGCACCGTGACACTTTGCTACTCCAAGCTGGCAGCTTGACATCTCACTACCCCAAATTCGTTGTTTGATACACACGTACTCCAAACTAGCAAATATGGCACCTGCCAATTTCAAATTCACCGTTCTCCAGTTTTATTCACCATTTCATCACATCAGCGGAGCAGCGTTGGCCGACCAACATGCCTAAATCATACTCGACCACTGCACTCTATCATTTAACATGTCAGTATGAAACCCTGCCTCTTGAGCAGCCATATGCGTGCGCTTGCGTATACCCATGCGGAAACGGGTTTGCTGTGTTCAGGACAGCAACGTTTTGTGGCTATTCTACGAGGACATGCTAGAGGATTTGGAGGTAAAGGGACACAGCTTAATTTGACTCTCTTGGCGCACTGTGCGGTCACTCTCTTGGCGCGCCGCGCGGTCACTCTCTCGGCACGCCGCGTGGTCACTCTCTTGGCGCGCCGCGCGGTCGCTCTCTTGGCGCGCCGCGCGGTCACTCTCTTGGCGCGCCGCGCGGTCACTCTCTTGGCGCGCCGCGCGGTCACTCTCTCGGCGCACCGCGCGGTCGCTCTCTTGGCGCGCCGCGCGGTCACTCTCTTGGCGCGCCGCGCGGTCATTCTCTCTTGGCGCGCCGCGCGGTCACTCTCTTGGCGCGCCGCGCGGTCGCTCTCTTGGCGCGCTGCGCGGTCACTGTGGTGGCCCCCTGTGGTGGCCCCCTTCGGGCACTGTGTGGTGACGCGTTGCATGCTTCGAGCACAGCGTCACTGCCCACAAAGTAGGGAGTTGCGAGGTGCTCTCCACTGAGGTTCTGATTTCGCCCACCGCTTGCGCATGCCCGAGTGCTTCTCCTGCATGGCTTTGTGGTGTTGAGAAGTGGGCATCCCGCGGGGATTTTGCCGAGGCAGGGGACAGTGAGGAAGGTGGCAAAATTCATTGGTACGCACAACTCGCAGCTCAACTCTGAGCTCCGGGACTGTAGTCTGTAGAGGCCCTCAATGCAGCACAACTCGCAGCTCAACTCTGAGCTCCGGGACTGTAGTCTGTAGAGGCCCTCAATGCAGCACAACTCGCAGCTCAACTCTGAGCTCCGGGACTGTAGTCTGTAGAGGCCCTCAGTGCCTCGGGCCAGTGAATCCATTCAACATTCTCGGTCGAGGAAACACGTCCCGAAGCCCTCACGTGAATCAATTCAGCCCCCTCGCTGAGATCGTTGGACAAATCCTTCATTGCCACCATCGACCCTGTTGTCCGCCTCTTGCACTCGTTTTTGCCACCTACGCTTTGCCCGGGAGTGACTGGTCGAGCTTTGTTGTGCGGAGCGCCTCAAGCCATGCGCTGCCGAGAAGCTGCATCGAACCATTCCATGGCACGGCAAAGCGTCCACTCTCAGTTCTATGCTATCGGCACACGTGGATTAGAACACAGTCAAGGTTGTGAAAATGCATTATCTAAACTCCCAACAGTGGAGATTTTTTTGGGAGAAAGCAGAACGCATTGTTCCATCAACCTGAAGGTTGTTTCCTGTCTTCCTATGCTGAAGGGCAGAAGGCGCCCGGAAGGTGGATGTGGCATCATCCGGCGGGCGCAAGAGAAACCGCAAGCACAGACAGCCGCGCGCATCGCTGCCTAAACCGGAATTCGTGATTCGATTCGGTCGAGCCAGACGCCTTCGAGCCGAAAGTTCACCGTGCGCCTCACAAGATACCACAGGGGCGGGGAAGAAGAAGAGGAGGGCTCTCTTGTGTCATCAGAAGGCTGAGTGAAAACCGTTTCTAGTACTACCTAGTTGACGCCCCGGCAGATAATCGCGCCCGACGGCCCTCTTCACTGGAGCAAGGGGGAGGAGGCGGTTGGGGACAGACTGTGGTACGAAAGATGACGCCATTATCGAGGAAGCAGTGAAGCGCTCCAGCTTCAAGTTTATGTCCGAGAACAGCCACAAGTTTGACGAGCACGTCTCCAAGCGCCTTCGTAACCCAGCCATGGGGCTGCCTCCGGTGAGGCGCAGGGGGACCCTCCGTTGAGCCCCTCAGACTAGCATAACTTACCTTGGCTCGGAAGCTGCAAATGAAGATCGAATTTGTGGCAGATCTGTTTACGTGTAGTTATTGTGGAGCTCTTGGCAGCCCAATGTAGCTGGGCTTGAGACGGATCAGCTGCGGCTTTGCGCAGGATGCTGGCTCCACGGGATCAAAGGTTAGGCAAGGATCGAAGGGATCGGGGAAGGTGAAACTTCCTGAGGATATTCAAGCTGCTCTTTACGCCAAGTGGGCACCGGTGAGCTTGCTGTAAAGTATTTACACGCAGTGTGATCAGGCAGCTTATAGGACCCAGTCATCATCGCAGCGCTCAATTTGAGGATGCTGAATTGGGCGAGGAGTATCCTTTTCGACGATAGACATTGACACTTGATCACGGCCAGATCGCCATGCAGTGTCTCAATCATCACGATCTGTTGACTGTTGAGAGGATGAATCATGATCTGACATTGACTTAGTGTCATTATTTAGGTAAAGAGTGCACGCATTTTATTTGTTAAGGTCTTTGCGCAAGTTTCCAGAAATAGCTTTGAGGTGTCCTTCTTGGAGGCAATGGTGAGTGGCAGCTCGAATGCTTTGGCAATAAACCTTGTGTGTGCTGCTAACATCTGAGTGCATGCATCTTTCAGGTCCAAGAGGTGACAGGTTTTGAGACGTATGAGGATATGCGACGAGCTGGGATATCCACTGAGTCAACAATCTGCGATGGGTTTGGATGTGTTCTTTCCTAGTGTGATGATGAGCCTACCCAGGGCAGGCATCGATCCCAGTGCAGTGGTCCGATGTTAACGCGGCCAATAATTGTGTGTGGACTGGCAGTATCTCCCATTGCTTTTCATGAACTGGAATGTACCGGGCAGCTCAAACAGATCACAACAAACGCACGTGTGGCAAATTTCTTGTAGTCGTTACGTTCCATCTTTAATTTCCCGATCGGGTCTCCCGTGCACTATACTAAATATTGCCGTTGCGCTGTATCTCAACCCAGCATCGGGGTTAGTTATTTTCCAGTCCACACATGGGCACACCCACACACACACACAGCATCCTTTGATCCCCGGCGTGGGTACATAGTGCAGTTCTCTGTGGCTACGGGGTGCCAAAGGATTCGCAAGGATAAGCATACACACACACAGCATTAAGCATGCACGCACGCACATGCACACACATGTGTCAATGGACATAATCATCAATAATTATGATACATGTCTGCAGATGTGTCAAATTGCTGCTGCATCGGAATTTACAGAAAGCAACATGCGTTAGTGCATGCATACAGGCACTCATACTGGCTCGTCCACAACAACCGATAGATGGAGAATGACTGTGTATGTTTCGTTTTTTTCGCTTCCGAGTGTAAGTCCGTGCCCGGGTCCTTGATGTTTCTGTTGATCGGCATGCATCATTCCATACAGCGATTGCTAGGAGCAGACTGTGTTTGTAACGTTATGCTGTGTTAGCATCAAGAATCTTTGGTAAGCTCTGTTTTTTTATTTAGATCTCTGCCTGTAAAGCACAGATTGCCTTTCCTATTGCACCAGAATTTTCGGTGAGCTACAGTATAAATTCTTGAACGCGCCCTTGACAAATGCCACAAATTTTGCGCACACCATGGCGTGGATGATCTTACTTACTGGCGCCGCGTGGCGAACCGTACACTGACTGCCCTGCTGACTTCTTGAAGCACTTCGCAAACCGGAGTATAGTGAGACTCGCAAAATACAACTATTTCATCGACAAAAGTGCGATGAGCTTCTATGATGCTCGTGTAGAATGCCAAGGGAGGCTGACTATAGTCTGCGTGAACCCTGTGACTTTGCCACTACTCCTATAATGCATCCATGCATTATATCGCCCGCTCGTATATTAAACACCAACTTATTTCTATCGGAAGGCGCGCACGTCGTGTTCATATATCCCGTCGACGAAATTCCCAGATACGCATCTACAAGTTGTGCAACCAAGCGTGCTTCTGACGAATTATGGAGGAGTGTGGTTTCGTCACGAGTTTTAAACCAAAACTCGCTGCCATACTGCTCGCCGCATGCATATTGCGGTTGTTTAATGTTTCCGCTATTCATCGCAGACGAGATGTACATTGTGTGGCAGGGGGCATCGTCCATGCCACAAGAGTCCTGTAGGCGCCTAGGAAGAACAAGATCACAGCCATTTCGTAACGAGTGCGCAATGGCAGATTTTACTGCTAATATTTGGTTCCCCGACCGACCATAGTTCCAACTGGGGATAGCATTAACATCCTTACGCAATCCGCCCATGATATGAATTTCAGAGATCGGCCCGACTTGTTCACTGATATTCGCGTATGCTGCCGATGCATCATTTGAGCACACTGTGGAAATTGCTCCTGTGTGGTGTGCAATGACGTCGATATTATTCGCATAATAGATCGGTGCCAATTGGGGTACGTAATTGTCTGTTGGGTCACCTTGCAGTTGGATGCGATCTCGTTAATGAATTTGCATGTCCGGTTGCTGATGAGAAGACGAAAATGGCTATAGTAACAATAGTGATCTGGGAACCTCAGTGCCATATACAATTCTTCTCATTTGATTACCATTATGCATTCGTAATCGGTCAGCGAAATTGCCATTAAGGTGAAAAATAAGCATCGAAGCGTAAATGCACTGCATTAGTAATGCACACACATTCATTGTGCGCCAGCTATAAATACAACATAATATACTTTATATACGCAATCATAATGGCGCGAAAATACTGTGCAGCGCGTTACATATAGCATTGTATTTGTGAAATTGTGTATACTTCGCGCGTTGGGATGTATACATACATACATACATGTAAACATCCAGACACACACATACACCCACCCACCCACCCACCCACACCCACATATATACGTATTATCGAGAGCTTCGTTCACGTGTTATACTGAGACACCCTCGCATCATCAATCTGCTCATAACTAACACGTGATTAACGAGTTCAACATGACATATGCACCCGAAATTCATACATAAAATAGCATCGAGTTCTACTACTGTTGAAATATTCGCACCATGATGAAATTATCCAAGTTTGTGCGCATGATCATAGTTACTTGCGCGCCAGCGATAAGCTGTACTGTAAGGTACGGCGTGACGACGCGAGCTTTACACGAATCAACAGAAGTTTTACACGTAGTCGAAGTTTTACACGAATGACTTCGATCGGGGGGGATTCGTTAACTCCGCCACTGCAACACTGCTGCTCGGCCGGTTGGCACATTTGCATCAGCACGTAGATTCCGAGCTAAACATCACCCCGCCCTTGAGTGACACGCAAGCACTTTTGTATCAACATACGTACAATCATGCATGTAGCAACTCTATCAATTACCGTGAAGCACCATTATTGCGTTATAAGCAACCAGAGGTTGAATTTATTCGGGTAGCCGCAGACTGTACCGCACGTACACATCTTTAGCAGAACATTATTTGCATACTGTTTTCTTATATTTACATAATGCTCAGGGCATACCCTTGGCTCCGGCGCATGGAAGATTATCAAATTTGAAATTAGCGTATCGTAAAATTGCGGTCATGTAAGGTAATTTGGCAAGGTTCAAATTTGTGATGCGCGAGTGGGGGACGCACTGGGAGACCATCGCGCTCCTCAGCAGGCTCCCTTTATTTCAAACCGAATCACATCTCAGCAGCTCTATTAATTTCAGAGCTGGCTAGGTAGAGTATACAGTCACAAGCTATCGAATTCATCACTAATACGTTTTCCATTAATGGTACGTACATATATACAAGCAAGTGGATGAGCAAACAGATCTTATGAATAACTTCGTCCAGGAAACAAAATGTTTGGGAGCCGACATGGTTCTTCCATATAGGCGAGGTTCAGTATGTGGTTTGATTTTCCCATCCACCCCAAAGCACTTATCATAAAACAACGGTTGCTGCTTCCCTCTAAATGTTGGCGGTCCGAATACGTGACTCCTCACATCTGTTCCAGTGGCGCTGAACCTTGACCAAACCTACCAGAGGCGGGGAGCAAACGTGCGCGCAAAAGCTCGTAATCATCGTCGTTGTCACACTCAGGCAAACACGCAAGTTGTGCAGCGAAATCAGGCACGTCTTCGAAAGAGCCATCCCCAGTTGCTTCATTCTCTTCCTTCGAGCGTGTCAGCAATGCGTCGAGGGCGTGGTCTGGCGTGCCCCCTCGGTCCAAATAGTGCTGTACAGCTCCACGGTTCTCATCGAACCAGCCTCCCGACGAGAGCTTCTTTTGTATCAAAGCAGGAGTGGGCGCAACTCCCTGCACCAGTAGGGCATGCATAGCGCGAAAGCACTGTTGGAAGCCTTGCGCGAAGGATTTATAGTATCCTTCCTGTATGACTTGCATTGGCACATGGGAATCCAACAAGTATACATCTGCATCTTCCCTCGACAAAGGCCTACCTCTCTGGAAATTTGCCTCGTTTATTGAATCTGTAATGATATCGGCGCTAACCTCAGCGCAAATCTTCAACCGGAAATGCATCCTAGGGCTGAACCAGCCGGAAATACACTCTGCACAAGTGCAACCCCAACCGCTCTGAAGGCGTGGCTCTATGCTTGGTCGAGTGTTAGCCGCGAAGGAACTGGCCGATGGGTTTGCCGCCGGAGGTTGGAGCGCGGCGGTTATGTTCAGTAGTTGCAGACACCTCAAAGATTTTTCCGAATGACTCCGGAAAACCCCAAACGAGGATGCGAATTCGCGGTCGCTTTTCATTTTAGCTTGAAGGGCCTGGGCAGGAGTTTCCCTTGCACGGTTTAGTGGCGAGGCGTTGGCCCCGAGCGCTATCAACTTGGCAATCGCAGGCTCATTTTCCAGCATTGCTGCCACGTGCAATGGCGTGTTGCCTTGGTCGTCCTGCAGGTTGATGTCGCCACCGAGCTCTTGCAGAACTTCCAGGGCTTCGAGATGTGTGTTGGCTACTGCCTTAAAGAGCGCTACTGAGTGTTGGATGCTTGCCCCGAGCGCGACGAGTTTTTTGATCTCGGAAATATTGCACGGTCCGTGTGAAAGAAGTGTTTCTTCCTCCGGATTCCAAGGTGCCGGCCCCCAAATTCCCCCTGTAGCCGCCTTGCGTAATTGAATATTGAGGGAATTTTCTGTCTGCTGTACGGGTTGAGGAGTAGGAAACGCCGGCTCCAAATCTGGTTCCTCTGTGTTCCAACACGCGTGCGTCCTATCTGTACAGCAACCGAAGAAGTTGGTCGCGCCTATTCTTCTAAATCCAGTGCGTCGAAAAGCGTTTGCCTCGAATCCGGAAAATCGAGAGTCATCCTCGGTCACCACGAAGTTGAAGTGCGTACGCTCCCTCATACGCCTCGCTTTCCGCATCTCATCACTCTTCGCAACATATGCTTCGATGTCATGTGGGTGGTGAAACCGCACCCTCGCAAGGTCCTGAACATCGTCTGAATCAGAAGGTTCCCCGCTAGTAGATTGAAGCTTTTGAAGAAAAGGACCGATCACTTCAACATACACGGCCGGTTCCAACTCGATTTCCGCGAGGTAGAGGAGGTGATGCTTCGGCTTAGTGCAATCAATCTCTTTCCCAAAAGTGCCTCGGTGTTGCGCTTTAAGTTGCCCGTTTTTCGTGAACAACGCCAAAGCCATATCGCAAATCTCCTGCGAAGGTTCGTCCATGAGGCCATGAAAGTTCTCTCCCTTTATGGACCACCGGTTGAAAACCGAACCGCGCAAGGCTCCCACCGAATTCCCCGATGCCGTCACGTCTGCTTCCACGTTCGCGATCCACTTGCATTCTGGGTCGAACTCGCTCTTGATGCACACGGAATACTCCACACCAGAGATGCCTGTGAAGGTCAGGGTGCACGAGTCGGGCTCCTTTTGCGCCTCGTACTCGATCTCCGCTTGTTGGTCGGAGTCGTAGTCTTCTTGTTCTTCATACGTATGGCTCATAATTCCGTCCTGAGGTCAATACAGAGATAGTTGGCTCTGGGGCTAGTGTGCTTTGAAAGCAGCGAGCGTTGAGGAATCGTATCGAATGTTATGGATAGGGATAACAAAATTCCGAAACATTAACATACGAAGTTACAAACATAGGCAGTCTCGCGAGAACAGGAGCTCAACAAGGCGATCAAACTGTTCGGGTCGGTATTTCGGATGATAAACGTCTCGCGTCGGTCCTCCCGCGCCGGATGACCCAACCAAGTCCTGGACGCATCAAGATTCTGAATCCAGAATTACACTGGTGGTTTGGGACATACGATCGCGCTCAGCATTGACTTGTCTCAAAATGGGCAAGATGGCAGCTCCCGTCAAATAGTCGAATGAGCGGGATCTTGGAACAGGTAGTTGGAACCGGGAGCGAGCCGATGAGCTGAAGGACCAGCGCGCGAGTGAGTGACGAAAGACGAACGCCGTCCGATCGATCGGCAAATTTGCAAGACTATACGTATTGGGGATAGGTCATAGCGATGGAAATTTGTAACATCGCGCATGTATACCTTCCACGGCAATTCAACCAATGAAGTGCACCATATTGTCGAGTGCTATGCGTCGCGCCTGGGCGGAGCGCATGTGCGAGCGATGATTCGTATACATCAACACATGCACGCACGATTCAGCATGACCGCGCGATGAGGTGACTTAGTCGTGTCGTTTATGAACAGAAAGCGATAGAATTTCTAGCGTACGGTCAGCAGCACCATGTTAGTTGTAATCATCTCGCACATTTATAAAACATTCGCAGTAACGCGTATTAAAGTACGCATTGCATATCGGCGCATATCGTCAATGCGCACGGAGTGCAAACTCGCGACGCGCACTCTTATAAATCTATTGCAGCTAATAGTGGATGGTACTAGGCACCGGCATATTATTATAGGCGTACTGGTTTGAAGGCATTAAGCATTCTCGTCTTGCAAATGCCGCACGCATAGCTGCATTACATGATGCTTATTGTTGCGCGCACATACCCCGCTAATATGCCACGCGCCTGCGGATAATGCACCTACAGTTTGCCATTGATTAGTTGATATGCATTATCGCTGGCTGTCATGAATGCATTAGCAATGCGCAACAGTTTCATCTGCGTGTGTGATACCGCGAAAGTCCAACCATTATGCGACGACACAGTCCTCCACCGCGCGCTTATGGTATGGCTCATGCGGTAGTATTTGACGACAATCGTGTATTTGCAGGACCCTGAGTTGATCTCCTGTATATATAGTATACCAGTACTTGATATGCATACTGTCTTCTCCGATAGTCGTCATAAATACTAGTGTATGGATGTATGAGACTGGATTCCGATATGCGATTGTTGATTCTAGCATAATATATACAGCCGCACGTTTTCTCCGCACATATATGCAAACCAGCATACAAACGCGACCGTCACACCATCGACGAATTTTACAATATGCACATGCGCCGTGCAAATGCACGTGGCATATGCCACCTCCATCATCACATATGCCAGTTAGTATCGATGACTGGCGCTATGCTGGCTGCGCTCCACCAAAGCGCTAGTACCTTGCTTTAATTTGGATATATTTATCCATCACCAAACCGCGTCATATACACATCGTCGTCTTATCTAGTCCCATACAAGCACACCGCGAATCAGACGAAAAGTGAGCAATATCTATTTGATACATTCAGCATGTTCCCCTGCGTCACTGCCAGTCGTGCTGCACCGAGTACGCCAGTGGACGACGACGATGTGATTGGCGATACCACGCGGACGACAAGCCACAACAAACCAGTTACAATGAACGACGTCGACTGTTGCATACTATTTCGTTCAACCCGGGAAATGGTCAACGCTCCTCACATCCAGTCTATGGCATCGGAACGCCCCGCTGTTGCAACAATGACGAGAGGTATGGAGTATCGTCATCGGCAGCAGGCAGATGTTGCGACGCTATGCTACGGAGGCAGTTCGATGCGATATGATAGCAGGGCAGATTACGATGATGTAAGAAGCACAACATCCTCAGTCAGCGACGATGTATTTTTCGATGCTCTGCCCGATATGTGTTACCCTGTTGCAATATCACCTCAATACTGTATACCAGTAGAAATCATCGGTAATAGTGTTAGCAGGTGCGCCGCTCCGGCGTCATATCACCGCGAGGGCAGCGATCAATGTGAGAATACAGTGGAGAAAAAACGAGTAGATATTGTATCAGGCGATGCCACTACCACGACACCATCCTCTGCCGCATCATCAATCCATGCATCGTCACTGGAAACAGTGGCAGCAGACATCCTACAGACGTATGGTGCGCATGACAGTGGTGCTCAGACAGGTACATCGCCTCGCTCATCTTTTTTCCAGATCATTGATCGATACAGGAAGCTGTTTACAAAGTTGCAAGGGGTCGACCTGTCCAGCATCGACTTCTTACCAGTCACAGCTTTCCAAGGAGCTTCCCAACTGGAAAGACTGATGGACGCATTCCGATTGTCAGTTTGTCTGTTGACCTCTCCATACCCTTCCACCCAATATCAGCACCAACTGTCACAGAAGGATGGTGGGGTGGACCAGCATCCAACTTATGCCGCTGGATTTCACACTGAAGGTGCGCTTCGCACGCATGCCTAGTGAATCGAAGTATCCAATGTCTGACTATCATCTTTCTCAAACCTTGTCCTGGCCATCCTCATCGAACACGGATCACCTGAAGCCATCTCGACAGTCCTTCACCTCGAGAGACACCATATTAATGAGTAGGGCCATCGATGTTCGAGCTGTGGCACATGCGAAAATACAACGCTATTCTGGAAAAGCAAAACTTGGTGTCAGCCTCCTCATATATAGTACTTTCCGCAGTTATGTATCAAATAAATGCAGAATGTGCAAACAACTAACGGTTTCCTCTTGATATGATAATGTGCGACTGATCAGCGCGCGCTCGGAGCACACATGGCTGTGCAGGCAGCGCGCCGGGTCACTCTGCACCACTCCACCGCGGGCCGCCACTGTATGACAATGAGCAGCGCTTTCTGTACGTTCTGCGGATGGTCCTCGCCAGCCATTCGCTGCCACTTCCGCTGAAGAAGAAGCCCTTCAACCCCGTGCTCGGGGAGACCATGCACTGGGAACAGGCCTACTGCAGCGCCGAAGGGTCCATGAAATACTTCAAGTACGTGTCACATGATTGCCCCGATCAGTGTGCTGAGCTTCTGCTGCCCATGTTGTTGGATGAGGCCATATATACCGACTGTATTATATATATTTTGGGAACGTTTCCGCACATATTCCGCATCAAATGCGATCACTGATGTATCATGACGAAGTGCCGCCGTTATGTTCACGCAACGGCGATTGTGCTACGTGCGTTAATATTTTTTGCGTCCAGCCGCTCCCCTGTGGTGTGGCGCATGTTGATTGGCCGATAACTCACGGGGCATGACACCCACACACGCAGGTGCGTGGCCGAGCAAGTCTCTCACCACCCACCTATCTGCGCGTACCATTATGAGGACCCTGGCAGCTTCAGAATGTGCGGCTATGCCAAAGTGGCCAAGTGCAGCCTCGTGGGCACTTCTCTGAAAATCATCGTGGAAGGCCATCGCACGATTGCGTTGCCCAAGCCGCAGATACGAGACGGTGATTTGGACAGCATCCTCACGTCCACCACTCCGAACGACACACGCAACCACGTTGACACAATGGGTACCGATTTGGCGCCGGACACCCCTGTTGACACCTCGATCAACGTTGATGGCAGCGACGATGACGAACCGAGCTGGGAAGAGTACGAGGCCTCATCTCCCTCGGTGTCCTACAGTTTCTTTCCCACCGCGAAGGCGGAGTACAGCGGTGAGTGGGAGCTCCGATGCAAGGCCACAAACCTCGCGGCCGTCATCCGGCATCATCCATCCGGTCTCGCCACATGCCATTCCTTGACGGGACGCATCACTCGGTCGCTGCATAACGAGAGCTTCACTGGTGACGAGCCCACTACTGCGGAAGGCAGCGGAGATGGCGTTGTTGGCGAGGAGGGCAATCCCTCAGAGCCCCTCCCAGCAAGCAGCGGGCCGCCCCCTCAGCATAGCAGTACGCCGGAACCTGAAGCATCAACGTCAGCACCCGTGTCCACACCGCCGGCGTCTGATGTCTTCTCCCGAGCCAGCCGCCTGGTGGAGTATCTCACAGCGCCAAGCATAGCAAGCGACCTGGCTTCATCTGCTGCCAGGTGCGCATCCGCAGATCTCCTGATTGGCTGAGGTGGCATGGTAGAGTGCTGAGTGTGCGCTGAGAGGCACCAGTGTAGATCTCGGACGAGAAGTGCTGCATGCTGGTAGCTGCACGCTGGTAGCTAAAAAGAAACGAAACTGAACCCGGAACTCAGGTATTGGAACGGGTAGTGCGCCCCAGCACTGTTGAGGTGACAATTCTGTTATCAAGTGCGAGTCGGACTCGGGGATAGCTGAGCGTGACTGTGAACCGCAGAACAGAGTGGCCAATCAAATCCCTGTGACGCATCGTGCTTTCTGCTGGAGGAGTTTGGGCGCTTTGTCACTTTGGGAACGACTGATTCCAACCAACATTGTGCTACAGCAAAGGCGGCGAAGACGACTCTGAACTGCTGTATACGCTGCACGGCCGTTGCGACAAAGGTGCGTGGAGTTTTCCATCGGAGCCCCACGAGATATACACGCTTCCCACATCTGCTCTGTGCTTGCATTATTTGGCAAAGCATGGAAACAGCGGGTGGCCGATGCTCGAGCCGTGCCGCGGAAGTCAGGAGCAACCCGCACCAGGAGCAAAGAGCAGCCCGAGGGCGTAGTGCTGATGGATCTCAAAACCCTGGAAGCCGGATATCCCATGAGCGAAGATCAAAGACGGCGTGCCACGGCCATCTTCTCGTCCGCGCAGCTGCGCACTGCGCCGCGCTGCCAGCGAGCCCCAAGCACGAGATGCTTATGCTGACCCGTGCAGGCGGTGGGTGCTTGGTGCGCGCATGTGCCGCGAGCTACGCGCAGTGGTCCACGTGGACAGCCACAGATGCCAGCAGGAGCGCCAGGTTCTCTACGACGTGCGTGACTGGGACAGCCCCACCAGCGAGGAGGTTGCAGCGCCACTGCCGCCACCTCCAAAGGTAATACGACCATCCCAAGAAGGAAGCTTCGGCTTGGTAACGAATCAGAAGGGCACGCGTATGCGGCCTCATAGAACGCGCGGGGCAACAATTACCCGACACGCACATATCCCGCGATGGCGCTTCGGTTGCGCCTTGCATCTCCTATTCCCACTGCACTCAGGGCTCCCAAGCAGGTCGCTGGCGCCGCACTTTTGCCTTTTGCCCCGAGTCAGCGAAAGTCCATGTGGAGTGCCCCCTTCGGCTGTGGAGTGCCCCCTTGAGGCATTCAAGTCACTGGACTGGTCGCCTTGCGCACAGATCTGCGGCAGCGGCCTGCCCATGCAGTCGCAGGAAGTGTGGTCCGAGGTGATCAGCGCTCTACACCGCAGCGCCTGGGCGGAAGCCAAAGCCGCCAAGAAGAAAGTCGAGGTCCAGTCTCCACTCAGTTTCTGACATGCAATCTACGTGCCCATCCGATTATACTCTCATCTCTCAGGACCAGGTCAGCACTGGCAGGCGAGTGCATTGGGATATGGCGCCACGGATTGGGCGTGCATCCCCGTCGGTGGGGCGCAAGGGCGGCGCGCATTCTCCCCTGTAATCATGACCCTGACACCTGCAGCCAATCGGGATGGGGCGACCAATGAACCCTCAAAAGAGCCCCCCCAAGCGACCGCCCTCGCCAGTAGGATAGTGAATGCCAGCCACACGCAATCCCATCGAATCCTGGGGCACTGCGGGCTGACTCTTGGTGCCGGCATGGGATATTCTGGTGCAGCAAGCGCAGCGAGATTTGAGGAAAGCCCGCGCTGCGACTAAGACCGAGTGGCACCCGCAGCTCTTCGAGTGGAGCGAGGAGCACTCCACGTGGCGCATCAAATCGGAGCAGCATCAGATTCTTATCCACGGCGTGCTGCCATCTCCGTCAGGCAACAGCGATCCCTGATGACGAGAGTTGCTGCGCGCTACTCTTGAGGGAACCGGCGGCCCTCGGACGCGCCCAAATGCAGCAGATCCAGCAGCCATGCTGTGCGCAGAGACCATGAACTCGGGCCGAGCTTGCCGAAGGGCTTACAATGGGGCCTTGAGCGAGAGTGGCTGCAGCAATCCATATGTATTGATATGAAGCATTCATGTCAGCTGCCATCGCATGTACGCTAAGAAAGGGACGAAGACTGAAAGCCCGCAAGCAAGGGATAAAGGATACCACCGTTGCATCATAGCCCACTCCATTGCAAGCAGTGGCCTGGGCGAGCTCAAGAGCCCCCGGCTCGAAGCAAGTTTGAACGCACCCCCTACAAATGGCCCCCCCATCGACATTCGACCAGCCCTTATATGTCCGCACGGGAGCATCTGGATAACCCTTGCTGCAGCAATAGTATGCGCACATACTCGCATCTTTCGATTATATTTGACTAACGATTATTATATACTTCGAAGTACGTATTTAGGGGGCAGGCACAAGTACGTGTTAGATGCCCGAGAGTGGAGCGCTGTGAATGCCTCATACTCATACGCGTGCATTTGGCACTGAGGAGTCCGGTCACTTTGTATGTGAACGCTCATTGAACAGCGCCGTTCGAGGTCTCCTGGACGTTGGTATGAGCGTAGAATGTCTGCATGCTGCCAGGTTTTGCCGTCTTGGCGATCCACATCTGTATGGCCTTCAGACGCTCCTCGTCTGCACTCCAAGCACCTCGGGAGTCAGCAGACAAGAGCACAGTGGGGGAATTGGGGAGGACGATACCCAGATATGAGAAATAAACGGCCATCACTATATATATATATATATATATATATGTATATACTTCGCGAAGAGAAAGTATATATTAACGCTGTATAGCGGGTGCACCATGTTATACTTAAAATGCGCAGGCCATATCCTTGGCTCCGGTGCATGGTAGATTATCAATATATATACTTCGTATATATATTATAATTCTAAAACACCATCATTATATGTATGTATATATATATATATAGTATACTTCTTATCGTACCACGTTCAGAAAAGTGATAAGCAAAATAGGAGCACCCACCAAAGAAAAGGCAGGCCCTGGAAGACAATCAGGACGGTAGCAACCACCGCGGGGGAAAAGATCAATTCGACTGCGCAAGGATGCCAAACGTGAGTGGCCTGAATATCTCAAGCTGTGATATACGTGGGCACACCTCAGAAAGCCTCTTGATGTCAGAATGCACGTACAAAAAGTACTCCTATATATATATATATATACATGTCAACATACACATACATATAGATGTTTCTCGACATCCTAAAGTGGCTCATTTGGGCAATGCAACACTGTAGGAGCACCCATTCAAAGATGGGCCCTGGGATAATATCAGGACAATATCAACCACTGCAGGGGGGAGGCAGTATGATATACCTTTTACGAGCAACAATAAGATATATACCGTCACATATGCTGGTTGTATGCTTACGGAACTCTGGCCGCCAAGCACCATATACATATATACGAATTCCCTCCTCCCGAAGGCGGGGTTGGCAAAAGGTGCTCCGTCATGATGACGCAATAGCTTCGAACAAACCATCTTGCAATGGCCGACGCAATCGGACCGGCCATCAAGGGAGGCGATGCCATGGACTGAAGACATCGACCGAGCGTTTGGCTCACATCACCATGCCATTTCTGTTACCTGTCTTGAGACCCAGGGTTGCGGGCGCGAAAGTCGCACATTTGACTATGTGACAAGGCAGCTGGGGCGACAAAGCCAATGGTGCACATGACTCTACAGGCCAAAGACAATCGGGATCAGGGGACCCACTGCTCATGTCTTCCTTGATTCCCCACGCCTGCACAGACACGCGGTGAAGGAAACGATCCTCTCAGCCTCCGCACAATTGCTGAGCGAAAGCTCGCCACTGTGTTCCGGCTTTAAATCAGAGAGTGATGCTGTGCGAAAAGGTATGCATGCCAAGTAAACACAGTAAAAAAAACGCCGGCATGGAAATGTGGTCTTTCACGAGTCAGAAGAAGATGGAATGGCCAACGAGCCGCCCCCACGATGTCCGCCCAACACGAGGATCGTATGGTACTAGGTGCTCACCTTGAACCGCTCAGTCTGCTCTTCCCGCTTTGTATGAATCGTCCCATGTTGCGGATTCCGCTCGACATCCTTTTGTTTTTGCTGCTCGTTGGCAACGCACCAACAAACCAAAGTGATGGGTGAGGGATTCTTGCTCCTCGCACCACGCTCATCGAAGCTCACCCGCCACCAACCCAGTGGATGCGAGAAGCATGTACGAGCAGGGTGGGGCGGCAAGGTACACTCACACACATCCTAGCCAAAAACACCAGTGCGGGGCCGTTAGGGATCCATCCGACGCTGCACTGTAGGTCCCTGTGGCTACGGGGTGCCAAAGGAGTCGCAAGGATAAGCATACACAAGGTGAGCCGGCTCCAGAGACACAGCAGCAGTGCGCCGGCAGAACAGCCGCAGAGGGGCTCTGGTGGCCCAGTGAGGCTCTGGGAGCAGAGGGGTGGTCTTGCGCGTGGGCTTGGTGGTGGAGATATGGCTCGCGCAGCTCGGGGGGCAGGGATGAACCGGCTTCAGGCACAAGGCGGTAGTGCGCTGGCGGTGCAGATGCAGAGGGGCTCGGGTGGCTCAGCGAGGCTTAGGGGGTCCCATTCTTCACTAGCGAGCTCCGGAGGATCCGGATAGGTGTCCCGAAGTGTGTGCTGAATCCTTTGATCCCCGGCGTGGGTACATAGTGCAGTCTTCTGTGGCTACGGGGTGCCAAAGGATTCGCAAGGATAAGCACACACACACACAGGAGTTGCAAGGATACGCATACACACACAGGAGAATCCGGATAAGTGTCCCGGAGTGTGTCCTGAATCCTTTGATCCCCGGCGTGGGTACATAGTGCAGTCTTCTGTGGCTACGGGGTGCCAAAGCAGTCGCAAGGATAAGCATACACACACAGGGTCCCATTCTTCACTAGTGAGCGCCGGAGAATCCGGATGACTGTCCCGAAGTGTGTACTGAATCCTTTGATCCCCGGAGTGGGTACATAGTGCAGCTGGTCCTCTGCAGCTACGGGGTGCCAAAGAAGTCGGTCCAAGGATAAGCACACACACAGTAAGAAAAAAAGCATGACTGGCAGAGTGGCTGGTGGGCGCATCACTGCTGGGTATGAATGGCAGAGTGGCTGGTGGGCGCATCACTGCTGGGTATGCAACATCGGCGCACGTAAACCTGGGTCACGGTATGGGCATGTTCTGGTGGCATGCCCACAGCGGCTCGCAGCAAGTATTGCCAGCATGGTTGATGGTGTCATGCCC
>LGRX02030515.1:0-43233 GCA_001247695.2 Cymbomonas tetramitiformis
GAATGTGAACCGCGTCGGGGATGTATGAAATCACTATATGTGCATATGGATTCCATACAAATATGATAATGCAAATTCTACAAAGAATCATATACATTTCTCCAACATGGAAATAACCGAGTGGGTTATGATCTCCCGAAGAGATAAAGAGGTGCAAGAATGCATATGCGCACTCGGGAAAGCGAGTGTAATAATTCATGTCATATGAAGGCACATACAAAACATTGTTGGAATCAAATCTGAGGTTATTGCTACATATCAATAATACAAACGATAAGGGGGACATCTAGTCTATATCACTTCCATATCTATACCAACGCTAACAGGCGCTGATGGGTCCGATCCGATATGAAATATTCAGCACCCTGCCGAATTAAGGGCACCTCCGTCGCTATCACCGCCTCGCATGGAATGAGTCATTTCTTGGAGGTGTCCAAAGCGTATGCGTCCCGTTCCCCCTCATCCTTCCATTCAAAGTATCGACCGGAGATCACCCAGGAGCCAGGACCGTGTGTGACACCATAGTCATCCTCTTGCATTTCACAATCTACTTGCATGCTTGAGGCCAAGGCCTTGACCAAGTAGTAGGAATGTGCGGCGTCCCCTTCGACCCGCACCGCAAAAACGCTTCCCCGCCGCACCTCCAAACTCACCTCCGTCGCATACCGCTCCACCATCATGCGCACTTGTCTCGCTTCCGCTCCCGACGCCGGACGCAACTCCACCTCCCTCCAAGAGTCGACATGAGATTTCTCCAAGCACCGGGAGGAGTCCGGCACCGGGTGTGTGCATTGCGCATAGCAATGGGCGCAATAGCAAGAGCGGTCCCGAAATCGGAGGCGCCCTTCACCAACCCCCGCGCGAACGCTGTGCATACGCAGCGTGCCGTCAACCGACTGATACGCTTCACCCGTCCGGTCAACCGCGCGCATTCCCCCGGGCTCCTCGTGTAGGGGACTTTCGGGTACAAGATAGAAGTGCCGCGCATAGAAAGTGACCTTGCTCTTCATATAAGTAGTGGGTGCCGGACGGGAAAGTCGTGCAACACAGAACCGGTGCAAATCCCCCGCGCAATTTATGTTTGCATAGAACTCGTCCCCCTCCGATGTCACGGCCGTGGCCGCCGCGTGTTTCACATGTGCACCCGCCGCATCTTGTTCCCCTTTTGCGTGTGCCGTCTCAAAAAAGTTCCTTTGACAAGGGACACCCAAGTACCACTCCGCCTTACTCTTCCCAACATCCGCGAAACCCGCCGCACACTTATTTTGGCACCCACTACCATCAACCCACTCGTGCAAGAACACCGGTTTCGCCAAACCCCGGCCCACAAAGTAGTCCTCGATAATCGTTTCCCGCATGTACCGAACAAAGTGGTGGTCGTGCACACGGTCATCGCTCAAAAAGTAAAGATAGTCCTTGATTATCACCGGATTTTCGGAGGTGCTCTCCACTCCATCAACCTCCAAGGATGCGTGTCGCCATAGCACACACACCAACATGGTTGCCTGCTTTAGCACCCAATGCATACTTTGTGCCGCGCGGGGAATGGTCAACTTGTGATTCTCCGAAAAGTCAAAGACAACACAACAATGCCCCAACGGTAGATTATCCACACACTGTCGATAGTGCCGGTGTTGGTGCAGCGCCATGAAAGTATGGTAGGCATAAGGGCGAAGGAAGGGGCACGTTCCGGAACCATCAAGTTCACGAATCGCCCATGTTCCCGGGTTCCCTTCAACCGCGGTGTTGTGCACAAAACTCCCTCGGCATTCGCAGTTCTTGGACTTCCCAGGTTCGTGCCCAAGTAATAGTTGTTGTAACTTGTACACCAGTTCCCCTACTGGAGTTCTCTTGTGCACAAATTGCAACCGCTTAACCGCTTCCCCATCGTCGGTAACGTGGCCGGTTGCTAGGTTTTCATAACACTTCCATTCCACAAGCCGTTGAGACGTGAGTTCCGTTGCACACAATTGCAAATTAGCAAGACCCCCGCAATCCGGACACTCCCCCTTCAGGCATTCAATCCTATGCGAGTCTCCCGGTCGGGGACAAAGCAAACTCTCGGCGAACTGGCTGGTTGACGTTCCTACCTTAACAATGTCGCAAACCTCTTCGGTCCCCTCTATGACCTTCCTTGTAGAGTCGGTGCTCCAAGGAATGCGCGGACAGCACTCCTCCTTGCATGCACAGCCAGAATGCAAGGTCTCCCTTGTCCGATTGAAGCCCTCAAGCACCATCCGAAAGTCTTCGTGGTACCTGCACGTGCAAGTTATGTTGTCCTGCCTGCGAAGACGTACCACATTCTTGGGCTTGAGACCCTCGAATGTTCGCTGCTTCATTTTAATTTCCGGGTGTCTTGCTTGGAACCGCATAAACAGAGAAACTTGTGAAGATTCCAACCATTGCTTGGAGACGAACTGATTAGGCTGCAGAAGCTTTCCAGCAGAGTCGCGCGCAAGGACGACGTCCTTTTTGCAAGGACTGACCCTCGTGTTTGAGAGCCAGTACTCGCGAACCAGATTCTGCACCTGTTCCTTGCTTTCAGAAGTGTTCCGCGTCCCACGCACCAGATCGGGTACCGAGTTCTCATCAGGTTGAAGGCCCACCGTACAATCATTACTTAAGGCCTCGCGCCCTCGTAAAGCACTCTCCACAACACGCCGGTGTACTCCTAGCAGCTCCGCAGAGGAAGTCACAGAAAATCCGTGCGTGCGAAAATTATCCCCGCAGATCATTGCAGCAGTGGCCATGCGCATATTCACGTGAAGCTTGGAGGCGCTACGCGCTAACCAGGTGAATCCCTCCTTTGCATTTTCTATCAATAGCATACCAAACCCGGCATTTGTGCCGCACAGTTCTTGAACAACATCGCGCTGAACATCCGGGGACTGCTTGGACACGAACTCGCTCAAAGTAGGTGCAATCTTTTCGGGGTGACGCGAGAAGAGATTGTCAAGAGGGCCCAACCAGTGCTGCCTATTTCCTCTATGTAAGCGATCCAAGCTTCCTTTGCCAGCAGCAACTCTACCAGTTTGCGCTTTTTCCTGATCAGCCGTTCCGCCCTCGCGTGTGCTAGTGCTCGTCCATATCTTCGTGACATGCGTAAGCATGCCCTCCAGCTCTGCGACTTCAGCGTTGCATTCTGGTGGAAGCGGCCATTCATCCTGAGGAATACATTCCGCTAAGGTTCCTATCGCAATAAGGTATGGCAAAATTTCCTCAAGCGCCTTACGCGGTGCCATGTTGCTTACTTTCAGAATATTTGAACTTCCCTAAGTTAGCTAGGGTGTGAATAACATAGCAATTATGAGCATGCCCACAGGCGACACCGGATGGTCCAACAGTTGAGCGCGTGCATTGATCATCCAACATTTAGATTAATCGATGCACGCGCACAGATGTGCATGTGCGTGTGTGGCACGATTCATCGGGGATTATAGTGAGGCAATTGTTTCGGGTGCGTCGATCTTCCGCCACTTGATCTAATCGACGCATGCGCAAAGCGTACGAACTTCATAAGTCCTCAACCGACAACAATACCCGAATCATTTGTGCGCGTGCGTCGATGATCTATTATTCTGATTAATCGACGAAGCAGCGGATACTTGTGACTTTCCTGTTGGAGTGGGCACGACAGGGGGCTGGAGGCGGGATATATTTACATCGTGTCCACGTGGCGATGGATCACAGCGTGCTGGACGGCAACGTGGTGCGTGTTCTGCCCCAATCCTGTGCATTCACCTCTCGGAGGGTGAAAGCTCAAACCATGGATGCAGATTGGGTGGTCCATCAGGCAGCTGCCGCCGCGGTGCAGCGTGACGTGGAGGCGCACCTAGGTGCCGTCAAGGTTGCCTGGCAAGTGCTCAAAGTCGTGAGGTGCCGGCGAGGTTGCCTGGCAAGTGCTCAAAGTCGTGAGGTGCCGGCGAGGTTTTCTGGGGGAGGGCTAAGGCGGGTTGTGCCGGCGGGTTTTACGGGGAGGGCTAGAGGGGTTGTGCCGGCGCGGCAGAGGAGGGGCTAAGGGGGTTGTGCAGCAGGGTTTTCTGGGGGAGGCTAGGGGGGTTGTGCCGGCGAGGTTTCCTGGGGAGGCTAAAGGGGTTGTGCCGGCGAGGTTTCGGGGAGGGCTAAGGGGTTGTGCCGGCGGGTTTTGCGGGGGAGGCTAAAGGGTTGTGCCGGCGAAGGGTTTCAAGGGGAGGGCTAAGGGGTTGTGCCGGCGAGGTTTCACGGGGAGGGCAGAGGGGTTGTCTTTGGCGAGGTTTCACGGGGGAGGGCTAAGGGGGGTTGTGCCGGCGAGGTTGCTGGGGTGAGGTCTACGGGTCGGGATGCACTGCCCTCTGGCTTGCAGGCGTACGAAGGGGGAGCGCTCATGGTGGTTGACTCCGAGATTGCCATCGATGAGTTGCTGGTTCTCAATAACTCGGCGGTGCGTTCGCCGTTTGCAGCCTCAGCTTCCTTACGGTGGTGCTAGGAGGCTAGGGCTGGGCAGATCTCGGCCGGTGCTGTCAAAGCAGCAATTTCGGGGAATTTATTGACGCCGGGGACGAATGGGTGACGGGAGGGGCTAACAGAGCAACGGAGGGGCATGGTGGTGCTCACCTCGATGGCCTCGTTCACTGGAGGGGGGATGCATGGCAACTTCGCGAGCATCAACGGCGGGGGGTTCTACCTCTCAGAGGGTGCTGACGTGGCCATCGAGGGCTCATGGTTCAGAGAGAACCGCGCGGACGGCGCCGGGGGGCTCGGCGCCGCCTTTTCGAGCGTGCTCAGCATGCGGGACTGCCACGTGGCGGGGAATCGTGTCGGATCATACGGCGGTGGATGGATCATGGTGGACAGCACCGTTCTGTTGGAGAGGGCGCTGTTTGAGGACAACTGCGCTAGCGTGGGCGGGGCGATGTATCTGAAAGGCGGCAGCCCTCGCGGCGCTGTCATACGCAGCTCGGCGTTCAACAGATCCCAGTCTAGCAACGAGGGCGGGGGTTTGGCGGTCGTTTTTGGAGCGCACGTCAATGTCACCAACAGCACTCTGGAGCGGAGCAGGGCGGGAACACGTGGCGGCGGGGCCCACCTCAATCTCGGCACTCAGGCACGTCTTGCCCACACCTCAATCACGGCGCTCAGGCGCAAGTATTGCGAGTGCATCAAGACATCGGCCAGCTCGAGCTTTTGCAGCCGCCCTCCCACGAGCGGCTGCTGCTCCCTCCCCTGCGCCTAGCTTGCTTCTGCCGCCTTGTGCCTCTCCGCCTGCCGCCTTGTACCTCTGCACCGGATGCGGCTTGTGGCTTTTCCCACGCACCACGCGCGGGATGGCCACTGCGCACGGACCCCCCGGGCCTGGGGCGCCGACAAGCACTCTGCGCAGCGCCGGCCGCAGGCCCGCACTGCGAGGCCCTCCGCCTGCCACACGCCACTCTCCTGCCTCACGTGACGGACGATCCTCGTGCCCCGGCTGCACCGAGCATTGCGTTCTCAGCCGGAAGCAGCTGCCTATGGGATGCCCAGGCCTGACCCGAGTTCGGCACAGCAGCGAGCTTCACGCTGCGAGCCTTTCCAATACCCTCACCATTCACAGCCCGAGAGGGGGGAGCGGGTTTTGAAATTCAGTACAGGGTTATTTGCAAAAAGCGAGCGTAAACTTTCATTCTCAAAAGATATAGCAGTTCGCAGCTTGAAACGCCACGAACTTTAGCGCCCAATCATTACTGATTGGGCAGTCTAAGTGAAAGTTCACTAAATAGAGTCTGACGTGCCACTGTCGAGTTCATAACGACTGCAGTGACACGTCTGCGATGGGCCGACGAACTATTACACACTGTGTCTTGCCGATGGTCATCATATGATCCAACGGCCACGATTAGTTCAGCAGATCTAGATCTAGATCTAAGGGTTTCATAGGGTTTCTTCAGGGTTCCTTCAGGGTTTGAGCATCCTGACTACTGTGCAAGGCCTAGACAGTCATGCTTTACATCAAACTGATCAGCAGACACTGCAGATTCCAACACCCCTTCTAAAGGGTGACTGTCTAGTTGTCCTACTGCCAGTTCTTGGGAATGGTGCCCCTTCAGTCAGCAATGCCCAGTTCTTGGGATGGCGCCCCTCCAGCTCCAGTTTATGGGGATGGTGCCCCCTTCAGTCTTCAGTTCCAGTGATATGGGGATGGTGCCCCTTCAGCTCCAGTTTATGGGGATGGTGCCCCTTCAATCTTCATTTGATCATCACGGGGTAGGTTGTCAAGATATCCACTCGTAGTCCAGGATAAAGCTCAGGATGTCCAGATAGTCCAACCTGACAAGCCTCGGGATCATCATCCTCATGCGAGTCGGAGCCCGAGTCCAGATCGGGGATGGAGTCATCAAAGTTGTCACCAAAGTGGTCACCATCATCATCCTCGGTGAACACCTTCATAGAGTCGAAGATGTGCTTGGTGGCGCCACAATCCAGAACAGCGCTCTTGTCCATAGTGGAGCGGGGCGCAACTCGCAGGTCAGGATCCACCACCCCCCCGGCCACCTTAGCACAGCGAGCAGTATCATCAGTAGGCACCGCCAACACTCTGTCCAGCACTGAATAATTGTCGGAGAGGGCGAGTCCAGAGGATGGAGGGTCCACAAAGGCAGATTTACCAGATTGCCCTCCCTCACCGAGAGCAGATAAAGCCTTACCGGTGTCCTCCAGGCCAGGGTACGTATAAGTCAGATTGTCCACTCTCACGGAGAGCAAATAAAGTCTCACCAGTATCAGAGTGCTTCTCCTCCTCGCCAGCAGTGTGGGATATAACAACCTCAGGCTCGCCCACCTCCGTCAAGACAGAGTAGTAATTGAGTACCGGGAACACAGAGGACAGGGGCTCCACAGGTACAGAGCCCCGACCAGATATCCAGGGCTCGCACGGGGTCGAACTGGAAGGCAGCGACCCAGAGATGTTGAGATTACCAGCCTCACCTGACCCTGAGCTCAGGGCAGATTGTGCACCGTCCAGTAATTCAAATAATGACGACTCCACCAGTCCGGAGTCCTGATATGTCGATAGCTGGCCTGAGGCCGGGCGAAGGGTCAGCGAGCCAGAGACGCTAGCACGACCAGATTCCAATAGCCCAGAGCTGTAATAACTGGCATATATATCTTCACCGGTCTCGCTCAGACCAGGGTGTAAGTCAGATGGACAAGCCTCCCGAATGACAAAAAGGACCTCACCAGCCTCTTCCAGTCCAGGATGAAGCTCAGATTGCCCAGCTGCAGCACCAAGATGTTCACCAGGCTTCGGTAAGCTACCATTCTTCTCGTAGTCAGCCACCCTCTTGAGAATTGCCGCCTTGGTAGTCGGTGAAGCCTTCTTGAAGAACGCCTCCCGCTTCTCAACGTTCTTGATGAAACAGTCCTTAGCAGAGTGCCCACGCCTGTGACAGACAGGGCACGGGACTTTGACAGCAGCCTCAGATTCAGAATTGTCGCCGGTGTGGTTCACTGCGAGGGCACAGCGCGTCACAGCAGCACGCGGGGCGAGTATGGTGTCGTAGTGAGATGTGACTTGGTCCGACAGCACACTCGCGGTCGGCAGGGTCTCAGACATGAATTTGGCCTTGAGGAGCATATAGTCGGGGTGCAGTCGCACAATAGCCATGGCAGAAAATATGGTCTCAACCGTCTCCATACACAGAGGCTTGCCAGAAGGAGTAACGCGCGCGTTCGCGGAGTACTCGCGACCGTATACGCCGAAGAGTCTCCTTCGACTCCAAAAACGTTGAGAGAGGAGGGGCAAGTCTCGAGAGTTGATTCGGTAGCGACAGCAGCTTATCCACTTGGGTGATGAAGTAGACGACGCTGGTGTTGCGTTGCAATTTGGATAGCTCAAGCCAAGCTCCGTGACCGTCAGAATGTTGTTCGTAGCTGCGAACGACAGCGTTCGCAGTGCCAGTGGTAACACGGCAGAGGAAGTCATAAAACAGTTGATTTGCTTCCTCAAGATAGAGTTCATCCCCCTCACCATATGGAGCGAAGTAGATTCCGAAAGCAGTAGCGCAAGAGAAGGGTGGCGCAACGAAGGCTTAATTCTCGCACAAAACTCGTCCCAAATTCCTTCCTGGTCAGTTTCCTTGCCAGAAAAGTACGAGTCCGCGGAAAGCCCCTTGGTCATATGATGGCTACTATCCCGAGGTTGGGTCCTCTCACAAGGACCGAAGTAAAATGCGGCTCTTGCACGGATATTTACCTTACGACGATGTTACCCGCACATTTTTACATCATTTATGAGTCAAAACAATAGTTGAACATGTCGGATGGATTGGTTGCTCGATATCGGTCGTCATTAGACACGTGTGCTTTAGGTGTATATTTAATTCAAAATTAATTCAAAAACCCGGTCCTCTCACAAGGACCGGACTCCCCAACACCCTTTGGACCCACTAGATGGCCCCTGGAGGGCATATATTCTTGCACACTTCGACTTTGGGACTTAATGTTGATGCGTGAACCGCACACGCCCTTGGTTTTGCACTTTACCATTTTGAGGGCACGTCACATAAGGCACCACCCTCAAAATATTAGAGACGGCGGTATTTGTGCGTGATTCATTTTGATATGTGATAGGGTGGAGCTATGAACCGATGCCACAAAAATGATCGTATTGCCATGGATACCCTTTCTAGAAAATTTCATATGTATATACATTCAGTTGGGAAGCGGTAGCCATGTGCTATAAACCATACACGTGTTTTTGTGGACTACCTTTGAATTGTACGTAAGAAGGCAAACTTCATCAAAATAACGAAAAGTTTCCCTCCGAAAAGTGTAGGGTAGATGTTTAGCCGCAAATTACAACCAGTAGGGGTATGCCACCACTCTCAAACACTGACCCATTATTGGCGGTTATGTTTGGGCTCAATTTGATGACTTATTGGGGTTGGCTGATGATGTTATCCGTCTTTTAAAAAATCATGAGTGAGTGTCCTTATGCCTCAACTCCTTGTGAAATTTGAAACCTGAAAAGTGAAGGAGGGTCCATGCAAATGCGACTAGTATAGACACGCCACATGGAATTTCAGCCAATGGGACATTAGGCGACTCAGTTTAGATCACAATAAGACTGCCATATGGAGGGTAGTGTGTCTTGAATGCAATAGGACAGCGAAAAAATCCCGCAACTTCGGTCCTTGTGAGAGGACCGAAAGCGATTTGGGTCCTCTCACAAGGACCGCGGGATATTAGCCAATGAGAAAGACCTGGTAAAGGACGTCGCCCACCAGCGGGCGATGAAGTGAGATGTTTGTCCTCAGGGACAGGAGTGGCGCTGAGACCTGGGTGATTAAGTCTGCGCATATCGTAAAGCTGAGCACTCAAACCTTTCACCATATCCGTAAGCGCCGAGATTTGCTCCTGCTGACTACTCAGCGCAACATCTCGCGAAGACGACTCGCCAGAATATGACACTTCATATTCTGGCGCGCCACCAGGAGGTGGCGGTGTCGCAGCTTGGCTATAGCTCTTACTCCCTTTGACCATAGTGAATTCTCTTACGCGCAGCGGAAAATTTGCGTGATAAACAAAAATGGATCCTCACTTACAATGTAAGTGGGCCCATAACCTTTTGGAATTCAGTACAGGGTTATTTGCAAAAAGCGAGCGTAAACTTTCATTCTCAAAAGATATAGCAGTTCGCAGCTTGAAACGCCACGAACTTTAGCGCCCAATCATTACTGATTGGGCAGTCTAAGTGACCTGAATTAGTTCACTAAATAGAGTCTGACTTGCCACTGTCGAGTTCATAACGACTGCAGTGACACGTCTGCGATGGGCCGACGAACTGAAGTGCGCAATATGTACAGGGTGTACCGGGTAACCTATTTACCAAATAAAAGATTTTTGAAAAGTTTTTGCATTTTTGGACCCCGCGCAAACCTTACCTTGATTTGTCAATCAGCCCTGAATACCCCCTTTATTCCCCCTCCTCTGGTCCTTCCCATTTATTTTCCCCTGATAAGGACACCATCAGTCAGGATATATGTCATGGGGCGCTGCTGCTCTGCAGGTTCTTGTCCGACGATCGCACGTTGTAGTGCTTTTCGGGGGATTGGATTGGGTTCGCGGGGGCTGCAGTGATCGTCATAATATGCTTTGTGGTGGGCTTCCCGATACTTCTCGCTGGGGCTATGCTCCGCTTCTACCGCCAAAAGAGGATCATCCTCGGCGGTACTGAGCAGTATGTCTGGTCCAACCAGCTTGCGTATGAACACCTGCACCGGCGCTGGCATCTCACAGACGCGCCCGCCACGTGGTGGTTCCACGGAGCACGTGCGCTGGATTCCTCGGCGCATCAGCTGGTGAGGCCGCTTTTCGTGGAAGGGAGCGACCCCACAAAGCTGAGCAGCATCCTGACGAGGCTCGACGCCGAGGAGGCGCAGCACATGATTGTGTGTGTCGTATGCAGGTGAGCCCGGCACGAGGCACCCAGCGAAGCGGCTGTAGCAGTGCTGTCTCTCTCACAGCCGTCTGCGAGGATCCTCCATATTTTCACTCCCACAAGAGGGTATGGGGAGCAGCTCGCTCTCGTTCTCTTTCTTTCTCACAGCCGTCTGCGAGGATCCTCCATATTTTCACTCACACAAGAGGGTATGGGGAGCAGCTCATTCTCTTTCTCTTTCTCTCTCACAGCCGTCTGCGAGGATCCTCCATATTTTCACTCACACAAGAGGGTATGGGGAGCAGCTCGTTCTCGTTCTCGTTCACTTTCTCTCTCAGCCTCAGGAGCTGTGTCACACATTCACATTGGCTCAAACTCACAACACAGAGCAACTCACAATGATCACTGGCTTTGAAGTCAGCGCTCGGTGTGACTCAGCGAGGGCATTCACAATGGCATCCGCACTGTTGGGCGCCTGACGGCCGCAACGGATTGCGCCCAATGACTGCAGTGCGGTACCGTGCTCCCGCTGGTGCTGGATGCTATAAACACCTTATGAAACGGGGCAGATTTCCTCCGAAACCTCTGCAAGTAAAGGATATCCATTTGATTGTTATCGCAGACTCATCGGAACATTCCCAGCACTCGGACCACGGCGACCTCTACTTTGTATGACTGTTATACCCTCTCGATTTAAGATGTAGTGTCCGGTGTAGGTTTGTCCAGCAGAGTGTTCAGCGCGGGCAATTGAGAGAGCACTGATAGCGCACATGCCGCGGAGCTTGGGCCGGGGAATGCCATAGCGCGCATTGGCTCGGGGTGTTTTCACACATCAGATATGCGAGCTTAGCGTCGAAATATTATAAAAGAAACGGTGCGCAAAGGCTGTCATAAGAATGGATTTTGCCGCATATGACAGCCTTTGAAGCGATATACTCTCTCAACCCAGATTGAGGAGTGACCGGCAGCGTGCTTGAGCTGTCACCATATTCTCATGGTGATAACCCTCAAGTGTGCCGTGAGGATGATCCTTGCTTTGAGCGACGCACAAGCTCGTGTCAAAAGTGTTCAGTTAGCGATGATCGAAAGTCTCGAACGCACCAAAAAATTTTGCACTTTGGGATCACCTGCTGTGATCCGCGCTGGCATGCTGGAAATCCATTTCTAACTCCTTCCAGCCAATTTCCCTCACTACGGTTTTAGCTCTTGTCTGATTGGCCCCAGTGTCAAACCGATTGCTTACACGTGGCAAAACTGCAAGGTGTGCATTCGAGAGGACCTAATGGCCCGAAGTATAGTTTCCTTGAGTGACAATCCTCTGATTCCCGCAGAACCCGCACTATCGATAAGGGTCCCGCACTCCAAACATTCATATGGAGTCCGCCACTAAAAAGAGGATTAAATTGCCAAACGGCATCCGAGCTCGCTTCGAAAGGGGCGCGTTAGGCTGGTTAATTTTCTCCTGCCCGGGATTGCCACGGTCCTCGCATGGGTGCCCAGGGATTGTGCTGAAGCGATTGTCCAAATCACCTTTCCGCTGCGCTCAAAGCTGATCTGTTGTTAGGGGCGGGAGAGTGCTTGAGTGCGAGGAGCAAACTGAGAATGGTGAGGGTCCCCGGCTGCAAGCCAATCGTTACGTGGAAGTTTCGGCATCCTTGGTGGGTGTCCGCTGTGATAAAGGGTGGTCACCGGATGCCGTGTGAGGCGCAGGCCGTTCAAGAGGGAGCTGTACTGGTGGGGAATTTACGAGATTTTCCAGAGGCTCCTCCAGTCCTCGGTGGTGGTGCTGGTCTGCCTTGTGGCCCGTGACTATGATGTGCTGTTTTCGCTGGTTGTGGCATTCACGTCATTGCTGGTGCAGGCGCGCATGCTGCCCTACAAAGAGCCCGCTGACAACTGGCTGCAGATCCTCGTGCTGTACAACTTGTGCATGGTCTACACGGTGTTCCTGGCAGAGGAGTATCTGATCGAAGAGCAGAACGGCAGCGATATCGCTGGGGGATTCCTGCTCATGCTGCAGGCCTCTCTGACGACCATGGTCGCTGCTGGGCTGATATATTTGAATTTTCCATTTGTCCTTAGCACTGCTCAGCAGGCGAGGTCAAAAGGCAACACAATGATTAAAAAGCTCGTCCGGGTGGATAATCGGAAGCCGAAGACAGCAGCGGATGGAGCAGTAAACGCAGCTGCTTCATGCCAGCATGAGCCTTCTTGTCATGTGGGGGTGGTGGCCAGCGGTGCAGGCCACCAGGATACTCTCGCATCATTGAAAATCGCGAAAACACGGTCGGATATGGCCAGTGACTTGAAGGTGGTTGATAAGTGGCAAGGAAATCCGTGCTATGAACCATAAGGCATCTGGCGCTTTCGGCACCAAACTGCTAATGGGAGAGCTTGTTTCGTTACGATAGGGTAACCAACGGGCTGCGATACTTGCTTCCTTTAGGGATATGTGCATCGCGGTTTCCCCCGGCTCCATTGGAAGTACAAAAGTGCTTACATACTATAGATAGGCATACATCTGGGACAACCTTAACAGCAAGCTTAGATTCCGTAAGAATTTAGCATTCATTGTAATATATCGATGCAATACAGTGCCCGCTCGATTTTAAGCATCAACCGTATTCGATCCAGCGGTCAGCCCACAATTGCTTCGGCGAAAATCGAGCAATTTTCCAGCGCCCAGCGAAATTCGATTTGTTTGATTGCTTAAAACGATATAACTGGGCGATAGCGGGTGGCGTGTCACAGCCGATCGAATTGCTTCTTGCGGATGAATCCGAGTGCATTCTTCACTAGAATTGCTTAGAGACGGAATCGAAAGGTCACTGCTCTCAACTATTGGCGCGCTGGGGTTGCTTATGTGTATAGTAATTTTGCGAGTTTTCATGTTCCTCAGGTATATACGCATGGAAACACAGGGGTTGCAGTATTCAATATTAAGTATTTGCAATATTCATTATTCAAGGATTTATATCATGCGTTTAGCAATTCCACTTGTGGCAAATTCCAGCGGTTTAAGCAATTCCCAGCGATTTTGATAATGGCGCTGGAGTTGCTTACACAAATTTGCAAAATTCCAACGTTTTTGCAAGCGCTGGAAAATGCTTAACTTTTGGTCCTCCAGCGCCTGTTTGCTTGTTTCGGAGTTGCTTGCGATCGAGCGCGCACTGTAGTATTTACGGTATAATATTAAATGGCATGGTGATTTCACCACCAAGTCAATGGGGCTTTGCCCTTTGTGCTATTTAACATGATGACTACTGCACAATACCGTTATAAACTATGCCGCTTGCCACCTTGAAGAAAACACCTTCCTGACAAGAGTATAATTTTCCATGTCTCTACTTAGTATTTCATTTGTGGATCCCATTGGATCCTATTTCCCTTCCAATATATTGCCGACAGCTGCTCAGTAGATGGGGAATTGATGCATCCCGTTTCCTAAAGTAGAGATGGCAGCCGGAAAATCAAGTCTTCCGATCGTGACTTTCGGGGTATCAAAATGACCGATAAATCAGTCCGATCAAGAATATATATAAAGAGGTATCAGAAACTTTATTGCAAGGCTCGCATCTCACAATTGAAATGTCAAAGGCGAAGCAAACAAACAAACTCATTCAAATTCCAAAACAATTACCTAGATAAGCATCATGCAAATTACCAGCGTTCACCCATGATGAGGGTGGTGCATCCGTCTCCACAATTTCGTCGGGGTTTCAACTGTGGCCAAATCGAGGCGCGAGGCATAAATATACATGTGAATGATGGCATGCTTCAGACATATCGCCGAAACATAAAAATGCTGTTGTGGCAACCGTGTATGGGACTATCGTTGAGTTCAAAAGGAAGGGAGACTCTAACTGGTCAGCTCTTCATCTGTTATAGTATACAACTATAAACATCTACACTCTATCGTTCTATACATATACAACGTATATTTTGTGTATATAGACACATATATCCATCTATAATCCGACGCTATACAGCTTTCGCTGCCACCCTTCATGAATAGATGTGACTCAGACTCCCGAGGGTGAGGCGCCTGATCTCTATACTTGTCAAGACCGTTTGTCTTCAGTTAGACCATTGAGTCAAAAAAAATGATGATGTCGCTTAACAGCTCTTGAAATCCTTGAAACATTTTTTCCATGATCCGATCGACGATGGGTAAGTGCAGGTCATCGTAGTGTAGGTTGGCATGGGTAGTTTCCCCAAGTACTGTTTCGGTCCTTTCAATCAGGAACGAGAGAACAGCTTTAAGATCTGTCTTGCTTTTACATACCGTCAAGCCCAGAGGTTTCTCTGATGGGTCTGAAATCGTGTTGTCAAACGTAAAGTCAAAGATGCCCAGTTCTTCTTCTGTGGTCTCAAAATGTACGTTCGCTTTATCTTCGGTAATAGATCTTGCTTCTCCGGAAGTCTGAAGTTCGTGGAAGTCCGCAGTGAAAAGGGGCCAGCTCAACAAGACATTCTTTAGTTGTTTTAGCATGAACTTTAGCTTATCAATCCGCTCTACCGGGACATCTCTGCGCGAAAGTAGGGCCTTATATTCAGGTAAAATCTGCATGGCACCCCGAATATGAACTTTAATTCAACCGCCGTGTCAGATGAACACACTATATTTTACACTATATAGCTATATATATGATGCATGAGAAAAATTGAAACAGTCAGAATCTAGCAGGGTCCGTTGCCATGACGCTCTACTAGCTCCTCGTTGTATTCTACAAGCTTGCACCACGAAGATGCTGTTGCCTAGGAGTTTCTTGTGAAACGATGAGGCGGAGGATATACAGAAATGCGCACCTGTCGAAATTTGGTTGCGTGCCGTCCTTTGATAGCGCAGAACTCTCCAATTGCTTGCTGCACAAGTGTTTTTTGAGGTTTGGGAATAGCTCTGTCACGATACTGGGGTGCGTTTTCAACAAGCTTAAGAGATTTCTTGTTTGGCAGTAAAGCCTTACCAATAATCAGCGGAATAATTGGGATTGTCTTCCTACTGGAACGGTTCAAGGTGTTATAATGTTTCCTACTGGGACGTTTCACGCCGTTTTCACGTTTCGAGATCCTTGAAAGACTTTTGTCATCTTTGCGCGAGCTCGCGGACGCAATAGACGCGGTGTTGTTTTGCGATGCGTCGCAACGAAGCAGCGACTCAGTGCCCTCCGTCGATGTCCAGAGTGTAGCTGACAGTACTAAAGAATCCAATGAAGCTCTGACAGCGGCCGCTGAGTTGCTATCGTTTAGAACTTCGTAATTATCGACGGTATTAATGACAACACTGCAGGGAAAATCAAAATGCGCACTCATTTCTTTTTGAACTAGCCCCGGCGCTGAATTGTGCTGCTGACTAGGACCGTTGCATCGGAGCGCTGCCTCTGGCAAAGTTGCAGCGCCATAAAGGTCACAGCTCTTCTGAGTCTGAACGTTTTGTTGCTGTGACGCAAATTCTGGTGGTCTCATCGCATTCGAACTGATACCACTAATTAAGTTCGCTGACGGGTGGTGAACTTTCCCATACGAACTTTCTTCAGCATAGTCAGAGTAGACAGAGTCTGGCCTGTTCATCAAGCTGTCGACGAGATTTTTCCAAAGCGGCGTGTAGCCTGCTTGAAACTTAGTAGCATCATCGTAATCAATTGCCAGTTTGGAAACCTTCCCTGACGAAAGTCCTTCAGCAGGGACAGAGCAGCAAACGCCTGTTAAGTTTTGATCCGGAAAAAGATTACAAAAATGTGGCGGAGACAGGTCGCTGGGAGCTTGACTCAAATGTGGCGTTTCTTGATGATAATGATTCCAACTCACATCATGCAGTCCGTACACGTTTGAATCTGATAGCCGTTCTGCCATATCTGAAACTAAGAACACCTAACTCTATGATAGAATATACAGAATATTGGTGTAGGTGAACGGTGCTCCTAAGTCCTTAGAAAGTTCTAGAAGCGGTCTTCACAGCGCGCTCTTTTAAAGAGAATCTACAGGAACTTTCCGGGCACTCCGGTTTTATATAAATTTAAAGAGTTATCACGAGTCGAAACTGAAATAAATTATTAGTTACACGCTTACACCAGATACCAGAAGGAACTTATAATTTTATACAGTTACAAACAAGAAAATGTATAATAATGGGCGCATAAATACGTCATCATCTTTTGCGAACAATGAATCTGAAAACCGAAGATGTTTGTTGCCAGAATTCGCCGTCGAAATGTCGCTAAATAGACAGATCTGATACATATCTCTATGACGTTCACGTTTCTGCACAATTTTCTTGTTACTCCGATACTTGGTAAGAATGCTAATAAATCCTTGGTGCACAGAATTTCGAGCACACATGGGAAGTCACATTGCATGTCCCCACTTGATGCATGGGGGCTTCATTCCGACAGTTCTAAGGAGATCGTAGCCGCATGTGTGAATTTATTCTTCGAGGAGTTTGGACCGTTCATCAACCGGAATGTTTCTTTGTTTTCACAATTTATTGACTATATCGTGAGACACCATACCGTCACGAAAGATTTTGATAAATTGTCGCCTCAATTTTGCTCACCTTATGATCGGGGGGCATGTCCGGTGAAGAAGGTTACTTACCGTGTTAAGGACCCTTATCTTGCACCAAATGAGACACACCATCTATACTCGTTGTATACCGGCTTGCTCCAACGTGCACATCAAACGAATATTGCCGATCCTTATTGTTGGGCAGTTTGTGATACTTCATTCTCGGGGTGGTACGGCACCGCGCATTCCGTGTGTCATTGAGAGACATAGAGATCCCTTTGATTTCCTCTTCTTTGTTTATGCCGTCCACAAGTTCATGGGTAATCGAGTATTTAATTACGAAATCGACCGAGTCAATGGGCATTTGCATTACTACATTGGCAATATGTCTTGGGCTCCAAAGACTACCAATGCCGGCAAAGAGACATACCTATTTATGTAGGTTTCTTAATATGGTAGACGCATAATGGTGTTATCCGTCAACTCTTATATAACCACTTGCTTGTTGCTTGCAATTTACATGATTGGCATAATTAGTTCAAAGTATTTCAGTTCCATTTGCACATTTATTAGTATCTTCTTCCTCTCCTTATACTCATTTCCTTCCTCATGAGTATCGATTGCATTTAGACAAGATGTATGCCATACATGGGTGCAGCAAATAGGTCCCTTATTGAAGGGGGTGGGAGAGGGGAAATACTAATATCCCCTGATTTACTAACAGGGTGGATATATTACATCATTTCATTTTTGAGCATTTATACACGAAAGATATAGATGTCGATGATGACTCGGATATTCAGTCTTACGGGTTTGAGGGTAATACTTTTTCATCCTCGCCTCCAGATTTTAATTATATGATCTGTCCGAGCGTTCATCCGCGCAGATTTTAAATCATATGATCAATCCGAGCGTTGCTGACGCTTGTGAGATTGACACATCTGTATTTGTTTCACATCGACCGTGTTTTGCTCTCATTCTGCACCACAACGCCTTGCATACATGCACGCGCAGGTATACGTCTCACCGGGCGGAAACTAGAATGTTGCTATGCAAACCGTAGCAGAACCTGTACGTATGCAAGCTCGATTAGCTCCGGACTTAGCAGTGTTCACTTTACAGTATAACGTCTTCATGTTTATGTGTATATTTATACCAACAAGACGTGACTGGCACTGTTAACCTTATGGAAATTATTTATTATAGGGGGTACGTGAACGTACAGGTGGGGAAAAATCCAAATTCCTCAATTCTAAATTTTGCATTGTTACCATCAAATTGTGAGTGAACGCGGAGGTGCAAAAGGAATGTTGTGAAGTATTGAATAACAACTGTTTAGAAAAGCAAGTGGCATCGGTGATGAACACAAGGGTATTAATTGGGATAGTTACGGAATCAAGATATTGCTATGTTGCCCAACCATATCGACAACTGTTAATATAAAGGTCAAGGGTGAATATAATTTGGAAGCATAATTGGAATGTAATGTGTTTAATTAAAGCAAAGTACCAAATAAAGGAATAGTATAGTTGTAATCTCAAATTTAAGGGCACATTAACTACAACAAGCAAGATAAATAGTTGGGACATTTGAAGCCTTCACCAATTGGCATATTTAATGTCAAGGCTAGGATTTGGAAATTAAGGTTACTTTATTAAGAAAATACACTGGTGAGATTTGAGGGTTGGCAATGCAGCCAGTAAAACTAAAATGTTATACTATTTACTACAGGTCATTAAGATATCGAATGCAGAATTCCTCCGTTGACACCCTTTTCTCGCAACTTCTGGAGAGCGGGAGGAATGTTTGTTTGAAGATGTGGGAACTCCTGGATCTTTGCATCCAATGATGTGATAGCAAGTCTTCTGACCCTCAGCTCTTCAAGACGAAGTGATTTCAGGAAGTTATCTTGATCGATTGCATGTCCTCCGAAGTGAGGTCCAAAGAGAGGATTGTTGTGTTTGTCAGTACGAAACGATTTGAAAAAAGGCAGTGCACTACTGCTAGGTATGCCTGACATGTTTGAACCTGCCAATCGGTATGATACAATCTGATTTTCTAGGATGTGAGTGAGGTTGCCATCCCTCCAGATTACAGCATACAATTTCTCGTCGACGACACGCTTGAGGTCAAGACTATCTCTGAGGGCTCTGGCTTGCTGAATTGTTGAAAGCTTAGAGAACGGTATGACCACACCAAAAGCCGGAATGTCTCTGGCGCCACCTGTAAACCAAAGGAGCAAAATAGAAGGATATCAAGGTAACATGGTTAATGTGATGTCAAGGATGGGAATTATTAGATGGAAACAAATCACAAATCGAAAATAACAAACTCACCTTCAGAGAAAAACATGCGAATCGTTTGCCCTTCATATCCGGCTGGAATTGGGTGCCCAGCTGGGTTTTGCGAAGTGTGAGGATGTTGAGCAAGTAGAGTTTCAATCTCTTTTGGTGTATGGTCACGTAATCCTCGTCCTCACTATCGCTGTCGATACTCGATAGTGAGAACCTGGCGATTGCTGATCCAGGTTGAAGGTAGCCCCCATTCTTTGATAAAAGCATGGGGCAGGTCCTTGGTGACCTCCACAATGGCCTCCAGAGTCTGGACCGCGCCAGAGATGTCCGCGATGTTCCTGGACAGCTCGTATTGCGAGGCCAGGCTCAAGTTGTAAAATGTCTCGGAGGACATGTAAATGTCGTACAGCTTGCCCACCTCCACGTGCTCCAGTAGAGGAGCTACGTCCTGTAGGGTTGCCCCAGCCATGAGCCTCCACCCAATGGCCATGAGAACGTCGCCAGGAGCATCTCTAAAAGTGACTGATACCACGGGTTGCTTATCTTTGGTATGTGATAAGCTGCGTGATTTGCTTTCGCATATAGCAAAAACACGGAATTTAAGACTGGATAGGTCCTCATCGTTCTCAAACTTAGTCTTCAGGGTGCCAAACCAAGTTTTGGAAAATTGAGACATGTTGTTGTTGAAGTTAAAGTTGCTTTGATGTATATTTTTGAATTCAGAAATGATAACAATAAGAGTCGTTGGCAATTTATATGTTGATACATAGGGGCACTGTCACAAATTTAGATGAATGTGTGTGGCCATAATGATCGCCAAATGTCGTCATCAAAGCATGCCAATTGTCAAATGTGTTACATTTGTAGCGTATCAACAATTATTTGCATTTTATATCAATTTGATGGTTGAAATTACCTTGAGCAAACTCTGATTTCATCAATTATTCATGTATCAATCGATGTGATTGGCCAAACAAATATGTTTCATTTTGAACCAAAGATGAAACGAAATTGTTCATCTTTCAAATCTCAAGCTGATTTCATAGTAATATGTTGTCAATTGCAATTGGTGAACAAACAAATCAAATCAAACTGTGTTGTACTATTCAAATCTCAAGATAGTTGTGATTCATTGTTTAAATATTCGATCATATTTGATAATTGATTGGTTGTAAATTTTGATGTGAAATTTGTCTTAGATATCGTGAGTGGTCTATGGTTAATAGACACTGAGAGGCCCACATGTGGACAGAGGGCATAAGGGGTTGTGGTGTGGTTGCACGTTGCAGTGTAAGGCGGGGCGAGGGGGTGGTCGTTAGGGGTGTGACAAGGAATAGTGGGGGACTTATTGGTATGGGGTTGATACAAGGTATGTCAGAAGAAAGAAAGAAAATGATGGATCGTGACTATGATAAACCAAGTGACCAAATAAACACTGGACGTGCGGTAAGCGGTTAACTAGACCGCGGCGGTTATAAGATATAGGTTCGTGCACCCAAGCCCCACCCGGCCAATTGTGATCGAAGCATGCGATGGCATTGACCCCCCAATCATGCGCCCTCCTCCCCCGACCAAACATTCAGCATCCAACACCCCCCAACACATTTCAGTCCAGTGGGGAGAGGGCGAACCCCTTCTCCTCCCCCCAAAAATAAAAATGTAATGTAAGCGGCCATGGGCCCAGCTCATATGGTTCGACGTTCATGACAGTGTCATCAGCCTTCATTTTCGCAGATTTGCGTGTCACTGAGTCTCAATTCTCATGTCTGATGTGTCCTTGGCGACCACATCCAAATATTTAAACAGGTTTTATATTATAAATTATTTATTTTAAATTTATTATAATAAGCGTGACAGATCAAACAGCGACGCATGACGCTGACGATGATTATCAAAAAGCGTCATGCATGATGGATGATGACATGACATCGAACGAAAGCGTCATGCATGATGACAACGATCAAGAAGCGTCTACACGATGACAGCGTCTACCAATGACAGCAAAGGGGCGACAACCAATGATTATGATTTCCCCCAAAACATTTATACACAAAAGTTTGACATAAAAAAAAAAACAGATTTTTCAAAGATGTGACAAACTCCCGCTTTACTGTCGTGTCATGTCATGTCGTGTTACTGTCATAATTAAAAAGAGCGTGAGCCCAAAAAGCGTGACAGTCGAAAAGCGTAAAAGCGTCAAAGCGTCAAAGAATAAAATTTAATAAATAATAAGCCGTCGATTCCCCTACGGGTCACGGCCACCCCTGTGGGGGGGAGGGGAGGTTTTCCCCCACACACCCCCCCCCAAAAAAATGTGAGAAGCAGCTTGCTTTCCATCGGAGTTCGGCCAGCCCATACAGCTGACGTTCATGGTCGATTCTCCTACGGGTCACGGCCACGGTGGGGGAGGGGTCCCCCCCACCCCCAAAAAAATGTGAGAAGCGACTTGATTTTCAACGCGATACGGGCTCGGCCAGCCCATACTGTAGGGCTCTACTGTACAGCTGACGTTCATGACATTGTCATCAACTTTCATTCTCGAAGCTTTACGCTTTACAGACTGCGTCTCATGTCATGTCATACGTCTAACGTCTTATGTGTCAATGTCCAGTCGACCACATCCAAATATTTATACCGTCAATAAAGTCTTCATCTTATTTTAAAATTAAATACGTCATATTAAAAATAATACTACAGTGTTAAGGTTATACAGTGCTAAGTTATATTTATAATCGACAGTCGTGACACTGTGCAATTCCAATAAAATTAAAAATATATATATTATATTCACCAATTAAATATAAAGAGGCTTTGTATTGAATATTCTAAATATCAAATTATATAATGCCGCGTGCGACACATACTTATCCACGACACAAGAATCGTTTCGCAGTTTTCATCTAAATATCAATTTTATATACTGCCGCGTGCGACACATACTTATCCACGACACACGAATCGTTTCGACGCTAAAGTGCGTAACAGGGGTTAAATTGAGTGGGTGTAACGCGTGACGCTCGAAAAGCGTCACGCTCGAAAAGCGTTACGCTCGAAAAGCGTGACACAAAGCAATGTTCGTTTTGGAATAGCTGGTTTTCGGCGAAATGAACCTTTAAAATTTTATAGGGGGTACGTGAACGTACAGGTGGGGAAAAATCCAATCCCCCATCCCCCCTCCTCCCCCGACCAAACATCCAGCATCCAACACCCCCCAACACATTTCAGTCCAGTGGGGAGAGGGCGAAGCCCTCCTCCTCTCCCCCCAAAAATAACAATGTAATGTAAGCGGCCATGGGCCCAGCTCATACGGTTCGACGTTCATGACAGTGTCATCAACCTTCATTTTCGCAGATTTGCGTGTCACTGAGTCTCAATTCTCATGTCTGATGTGTCCTTGGCGACCACATCCAAATATTTAAACAGGTTTTATATTATAAATTATTTATTTTAAATTTATTATAATAAGCGTGACAGATCAAACAGCGACGCATGACGCTGACGATGATTATCAAAAAGCGTCATGCATGATGGATGATGACAGCGAACGAAAGCGTCATGCATGATGACAACGATCAAGAAGCGTCTACACGATGACAGCGTCTACCAATGACAGCAAAGGGGCGACAACCAATGATTATGATTTCCCCCAAAACATTTATACACAATGTTTGACATAAAAAACCAGATTTTTCAAAGATGTGACAAATTCCCGCTTTACTGTCGTGTCACGTCATTTCATGTCGTGTTACTGTCATAAATAAAAAGAGCGTGAGCGCAAAAAGCGTGACAGTCGAAAAGCGTAAAAGCGTAAAAGCGTCAAAGAATAAAATTTAATAAATAATAAGCCGTCGATTCCCCAACGGGTCACGGCCACCCCTGTGGGGGGGAGGGGGGTTCTCCTCACCCCCCAAAAAAATGTGGCGACTTGCTTTCCATCGGAGTTCGGCCACCACCGGTGACGATCATGGTCGATTCCCCTACGGATCACGGCCACTCGGTGGGAGTCCCCCCACACCCCAAAAAAATGTGAGAATCGGCTTGATTTTCATCGCGATACGGGCTCGGCCAGCCCATACTGTACAGCTGACGTTCATGACATTGTCATCAACTTTCATTCCCGAAGCTTTACGCTTTACAGACTGCGTCTCATGTATGTCATACGTCTAACGTCTTATGTGTCAATGTCCAGTCGACCATATCCAAATATTTATACCGTCAATTAAGTCTTCGTCATATTTTAAAATTAATTTAGTCATATTAAAAATAATACTACAGTGTTAAGTTATACAGTGCTAAGTTATATTTATAATCAACAGACGTGACACTGTACAATTCCAATAAAATTAAAAAAATATATATTATATATTATATTGACCAATTAAATATAAAGAGGCTTTGTATTGAATATTCTAAATATCAAATTTATATACTGCCGCGTGCGACACATACTTATCCACGACACACGAATCGTTTCGCAGTTTTCATCTAAATATCAAATTATATACTGCCGCGTGCGACACATACTTATCCACGACACAAGAATCGTTTCGCAGTTTTCATCTAAATATCAAATTATATACTGCCGCGTGCGACACATACTTATCCACGACACACGAATCGTTTCGCAGTTTTCATCTACGACGCTTAAGTGCGTAACAGGGGTTAAATTGAGTGGGTGTAACGCGTACGCTCGAAAAGCATACGCGTCACGCTCGAAAAGCGTGACGCTCGAAAAGCGTGACACAAAGCAGTGTTCGTTTTGGAATAGCTGGTTTTCGGCGAAATGAACCTTTAAAAATTTATACACAAAAGCGTGACATAAAAAACCGGATTTTTCAAAGAGGGGGACAATCTAAAGATTTTTCCCCAATACACAAATTTGTGACGTCATAAAACAGACTTTTTCAAAGAGGGGGACAATCTAAAGATTTTTCCCCAATACACAAAAGCGTGACATAAAAAACCGGATTTTTCAAAGAGGGGGACAATCTAAAGATTTTCCCCCAATACTTATGCCATCCATACGTGCTGGTATATATCGCGGCACATTTTTTAGCATCTTGTCTGTGGCACTCATCGCCTGTATATTTATAATGCCTGATTGGGTTCCGCACAAACAACGTGCACCCAAGCGGCGTTACGATGATTTACATCAGGGAGGAAGAAGAAATGGAGCTCAATATAGTCAGGTATAAGGCCCGTCGTTAGTCCTGGTTTGGGAATTTCGACGACATGTCGGTCTGTCGCGTTTTTTATCGCGGCGATTTGATTGGTTGAAAAATTCTGAAAAGCGACATGCCGACATGCGACAGGGACGACATGATCTTTTTGGGGACGACATGATCTCTGCATGTCTTCGAAAACGAAAGATCATGTCGACCCCAAAAAGATCATGTCGTCCCATTTTGTCCTCTTTTTGTCGTCCTATGTCGCGTTATTTTAAAATCTATCGTTAGATCAAAACTTTTTTAAGGGCGCACAGGCATTTAATGTCGCGCATGTCGGTCATGTCGGTTTTCGGGTTCCACGTCGGCAAAAAGACATGACCACGTAGGCAAAAAGACAGAGCTAACAGAAAATGGGGAAAGCGCAATAGTGAATCTAGCACGTGCGTTTCAACCATCAAGGCAGTTGTGCCACCCGATGGGGGGAAAGAAGTATAAATCCGGACGCCACGTAGACGGTGAATGTCGGTCGCGATGTCGGTTTTCCCCAAAAATTTCATCGTTAGTCCTGGTCACGCGACAGCGACATCCGACATCCGACATCCGACATCCGACATCGCGACAAAGTTCCCAAACCAGGACTAACGACGGGCCTAAGACTTTTCGACGACTGTTCTTATTATACCGTGCTGGGATGCCCATCATACATGTACAGTGCATGCATCACTGAACTAATACGTTCGATGTAAGAGATTGGTATTAGTTCAGTGCTAGTATTAGTTGAGTGATTGAACTAATAAATTATTAGTTCAGTCATTGAACTAATATTTATTAGTTCAGTGCACTGAACTAATAAATTATTAGTTTAATCGGTGATGTAATAGTTTATTACTTTGGGCATTGAACTAAACAGACACGTGCGGTGAGATGTATCGATCATTCGAAAAGACCTCGTGACTCAAAAGTTATTCACGGTCAAGATACCCTATTATTTAGTTTATGAAGGAATTAAAGAAAGCAACAATATTGACGCTTGAAATCTGGCGGCAGGGTTGCGGCTGACATCCATCCGATTTCGACACGTGGAACTAATAAATTATTAGTTCAGTGCACTGAACTAATAACTTATTAGTTCCCGTTGAACTAATATATTATTAGTTCAATAATATTTTCCAGAACTAATAATATATTAGTGTAATATTATTATAATAATAATAATAATATTATATATTATTATTATAATATTATTATATTAATATAATAATATTAATATTATAATAATATATATTAATATTATATTATTATATTATATATATTTATATTATTATAATATAATAATATTATATTAATAATATATTATATTAATAATATAATAATAATATTACACTAATATAATAATATAATAATATAATATTTTACCCTAAATAAACCCTAAACCCTAAACCCTAAAACCCTAAATATATTATATTATATTAATAATATAATAATATATATATATCATTATAATATAATAATATTATATTACTATAATATAATAATATTATTATATTATATATTATTATAATAATAATAATAATATATGTAATATTAGTGTAATATTATTGAACTAATAATATATTAGTTCAACGGGAACTAATAAATTATTAGTTCAGTGCACTGAACTAATAATTTATTAGTTCTCACTACAAAGTATTAGTTCAGTGATATTTTTTTAAACTAATAATTAATTAGTTCAGTGATTATTGGTGGATGCACAGATTCGCGTATTAGTTCAGTGCTATATTAGTTCAGTGCTACCCTCCCGTCTCCGACGGAGGGCCCATGCGGCGTTTAAAGTGTGGTCGTCGTCGTCGTCACACTTTTGTGATCAGGTAGGTGGTCGCCAGGTTTTACGACATGTGACGCAGTTCGCAAAGCTCCCAGAATGAAAGTTGGTGACAGTGTCATGAGCGTTGGGAATTATACACAGGAGCGCGCAGAGCTCGAGCTCCCAGAGAGCAAGTTGGTGACATGACAGAGTGCAAGTTGGTGACAGTCTGAGACAGTGCCAGTGCAGTGCAGTGCAGTGTCACAGGACATGGTGACGATGACGCCCGCAAAGCGTTGTCGTTGTCGATGTCGTCGACACGTTGTGTTCAGATAGGTGGTCGCCAAGTTTCACGACATGTGACGCAGTCTGCAAAGCTCCTAGAGTGCAAGTTGGTGACACAGTCACCCAAAAAGAAAGTGTACTAACGGGGGTGTGGGGCGGAGCCATCGACTGATGGGAAAAAAAAGTGTACTAACGGGGTGTGGGGGGCGGAGCCCCATCACAGGCCGGAAAAAAAAAAGTGTACTTTCGGGGGGTGTGGGGGGAGCGGAGCCCCATACCATTTCGATCGGAAAAAAAAAGTGTACTTTCGGGGTGTGGGGGCGGAGCCCCCACTCGTTCGAGCGCAAAAACGGACATAAATTGCAAAAACGGTCACGACTCTGCAAAAGCCGACACTGGCGCGTCGCGTCATACTGAACGAGTCATTCAACGATGAAGACGGACAGGTTTGGCGGCCCCGTCACAACCGCTGTGGTCAACGTTCCTCGGAATTCATGGTCACGAATTTCAGATTCATGGTCATGAATTCTAAATTCATGACCATGAATTTCTGATTCATGGTCGCGAATTTTTAGCTTTCGCGAATACTGCACGTCGGATCAACTTTACATTCGAGCGACACTGACCCAGAATCCCAGATTCGATCGCCGTCCCACGCAGAAATCGAACTTATCGCGAAATGTGTCAGTCCCATTTAGGCAACCTGTAACTTTAGGCAACCTTTAACGAACTGCTTGCTGGCTGCTGTTTTTTTCAATATAATATATCGACGTCGTAGTCGATAATATTCGTATTTTTGTAGTCGTTTTCCGTCCTTCCCGCCGTCCGTCCGTCCCTCCGTATATAAATATGGCTGATAATATTGTTGGAGAATGGGATAGCGCGCAAGGCGAAGCGGAAAGGGTACGTTGCGTGGTGTTGCCGTTGAAAATTGCTTGAAAGAAACATCATCCTTTGCAACGAGTTGTTTGCGGACCCAAGGTCGGAACTCTCGTTTGCATTCATACCATCGCCTGCGGATCTAAGATCGAGGCAGTTCATCCACTAAATATACCACCTGCGGACCTAAGGTCGAGGTGTGTTTGCCATGCTAGTGATAGGTCTTAGGGTTTTCTTTGAATATCGATGCTCCATGATGGGCGGAAGCGCTGCGCAAAATCTTAAAAATTACGGTTTGTTTTGCGGTGCAGGTATTGCCGTTGATGTCGGGTGCGGTTGGAAGCGAGGAGCAAGCTAATCGAGAGCTATTACGTTTTGCGATGAACCAAGGAGGTATCCCGGTCATCTTTCTCACCCACGACGAGCTCAAGGCCTTCGAGTCTGGCTCGTTGTCGAAAGTGTTACGAAAGTATGTAGTGCACAATTCTAACGACAATTTTGTCGTTCTCGTGGCTGCCTCTCGGGACTTTGTGACTCAAGCGAAAGAGGGCTCAAGAATTCTTGGGCTCTTGTTACTCGGTCCCTTTTTTTCCTTGAGGGATCCCCTGTTCGCTGATTTGAGCCCCTGGACATTCGAGGAATATCAGGGGTTGCGCGACGATAGGCGTGCCTTAATGCGCGCAACCCTGAACGAAAAGGTAGCCGCGAAAACTTGGTGGAGCCCCCACTTCGACCCAAGGGCAGTCGATGTGCCCACGTACGCGTTTCGCGTGCAAATGATTTTATTGTTTCCTCCACCCCTCGATGAAAAGCGAGTGGTGTTGGAGCCCGAAGTCTTGAGCCAAAAGAGCAACGGCCAATTTTTCAACGACAACCTTTTCCATGCCCTCGCAAGTCTCTTGGATAGACAAGTCTACAACAAGAGGGCCACGAGGCCATTCAAAGCGGTGTATGGGCCTTCCGCTAGTGGGCCTCCAATACAACAAGAGCAATTCGACTTGTTATTTTATGGTGGCGCCCCATCTTTGGTCTCCAAGACATTCGCTCAATCGCCTCCCACCTTCCTCCAATCGCCTCCCACCTTCCTTCCCCTAGTGCCTTCAAGGGATGCTTCAACCCTTGACCTAGGAAATGTGCGCATCGCCTCAAGGCACTCCGAGTCCGGCCGTGCTTTTTTATTGGAATACCTTCAAAGCAAGGCCAAGGAATGCGCGGGGGGAAAGGATGCCTTAGGCGAGGCCGTTAGCTTTTGGTTTGGGTGTGGTTTGATGCCGAACCAACCCTTTGGCTACCGCCTAAGCAAGTCCGACGTGCAACCGCCGGATCGTGTCATGGCTAGCCTTATGCTTTTGGCCACACAAGAGGCCAATCGTGGGCGGCATGACGTCAACCCGTTCCAAGTGAATGCGGTACACGTCCATGTCTTGCCCAAGGCGCACAATTCGGCTCGGGTGGAAGTGGACTTTGCCTTCAAAAAAGACTACCAAAGTTTTCTTTTTTTAAGGATCATTTGCGGGTAGTCCTTGTTGTTTTTGACAAGACCGCCGAGGAAGAGGCACCCGCGGAGTCCACGGAGGTGGATCCTACCTCCTTCACCATTCCCAAAGAGCCGCGGCCACCAACATCGGTGGACTTGAAGTTCAATGCCGTCAACAAGTTGAGTGTTGGGAGTGGGGAGCTCTTGGTCTTGAGTGGAGACATCGCAACCAAGGGCTTCAAAGTTCTTGCGGCCAAGAAACCCATGGGGGTCCGTGGTGTCATGGTGTTCCATATGTGGGATACGGATACCCTTGTCACAACAAATAGAAACTTGAAAAGAAATGCCGATGACTTAAGTGCCGTGTAATCCACTTCATTCATAGTGAGTATTAACACTTAACTTCTTGTGCTTTGCAATACTTGTATTCTTGATATCCGTATGCTTCCTTTCCTTCTTTATGTATGTGTTCATAACACTTAGGATAACTATCCTAACTAGCCTTGCTTTGCTTCTATTCTTGATAAGAGCATATGAGCATCCATATTCCTTTGCTTGTTTCATTAAGTAGGTGCATAAATAACTTCGCATACTTTACATATTCATACACGTGTGTGATAACAATTCCCCGCACCGCACTTAATAACTTTGCAAACTACGTATATATATTCAAATATTTGTGTGCTAACAATTCCCCGCCCGCACCACACTACACGGTCAAGATACCATATTATTTACGGCTCGTATATAGCCACAAGAAATGGGTATCAGATTTTGGGTTTCACTTATCCTATCACAACGAACAATATATCGTTGTGTTCGTCTATAAAATCCCTTTATGTATGCAAAGTTTCATTCCAAAAGACCTCGTGACTCAAAAGTTATTCACGGTCAAGATACCATATTATTTACGGCTCGTATATAGCCACAAGAAATGGGTATCAGATTTTGGGTTTCACTTATCCTATCACAACGAACAATATATCGTTGTGTTCGTCTATAAAATCCCTTTATGTATGCAAAGTTTCATCCCAAAAGACCTCGTGACTCAAAAGTTATTCACGGTCAAGATACCCTATTATTTACGGCTCGTATATAGCCACAAGAAATGGGTATCAGATTTTCGGTTTCACTTATCCTATCACAACGAACAATATATCGTTGTGTTCGTCTATAAAATCCCTTTATGTATGCAAAGTTTCATTCCAAAAGACCTCGTGACTCAAAAGTTATTCACGGTCAAGATACCCTATTATTTACGGCTCGTATATAGCCACAAGAAATGGGTATCAGATTTTGGGTTTCACTTATCCTATCACAACAAACAATATATCGTTGTGTTCGTCTATAAAATCCCTTTATGTATGCAAAGTTTCATTCCAAAAGACCTCGTGACTCAAAAGTTATTCACGGTCAAGATACCCTATTATTTACGGCTCGTATATAGCCACAAGAAATGGGTATCAGATTTTCGGTTTCACTTATCCTATCACAACGAACAATATATCGTTGTGTTCGTCTATAAAATCCCTTTATGTATGCAAAGTTTCATCCCAAAAGACCTCGTGACTCAAAAGTTATTCACGGTCAAGATACCATATTATTTACGGCTCGTATATAGCCACAAGAAATGGGTATCAGATTTTCGGTTTCACTTATCCTATCACAACGAACAATATATCGTTGTGTTCGTCTATAAAATCCCTTTATGTATGCAAAGTTTCATCCCAAAAGACCTCGTGACTCAAAAGTTATTCACGGTCAAGATACCCTATTATTTACGGCTCGTATTGTCAGGGTTATGACCGATGACATATGTGTCATACATGTCATACGTGTCATACCTGTCATACATGTCATACCATGTCATGTCATGTCATGTCATATATTATTATGACAGTCGGTCATGTCATATATTATTATGACAGTCGACAGTATGGTCGATCATGACTGTACAGGTCGAGTCGCGTCATACATTTATGACAGTCGTCAGTACGGTCGACGATGACTGTACATGTCGCCAGATGATTATGTCATATCATCAGGCATCCCTGTCATCGAGAGTTCGTATGATTGAACTCGAAGATGGCAAAGTAAAGATACATCTTGGAAACAAACCAAGAACCATCTTTAGCTTTCAGCATGCGCAGAACTCGCATGTGCAGCATGAACGAACTAGTCGTTACTACCATGTTGGTCGTTCAACCTACGTCTCGGGTTCACAACCCAATGGCGGTACCATCTAAGATGATGGGTGACGTAGGTATAAAAGTGAGGAAGCGTTGTGCTTCAGCAGATCCTCTTACAGAGACTGCACTCACAAACCTGCTCATCCGTTCACCTGCATTGCTGTCCAACTTTGCAGTGTTTCTTTTGTATATTGATAATATATTCACGGCGCTTGTATCTACAGCCGTATCAGTGGTATTCTAAAAGTCGTCAAGGCACGATACTCGAGAACCCAAGTGGGTGCAGTGATAGACATAGCATATTTAATATTGTTCGCAGGTTGCAGGAGGCGCACATACGATAGCGCTCGCATAAAATTGAATATCTGCAGCCCGAATAATATACGTTCGCATATAGAACCGTGACAGTGGCATTGCTTCCGCTCAGGCGAAGAACGAGAACTCAAGTGCAGCAGAATTGACACATATACGTATATTGATTTGTATACAGCGCGACTGAGTTCGCATACATACCGTCGAATATCTGCACATACACGACAGCTTTCGCTTCAATACATCGTCAGCGATCCGAGCGGAATTGTGCATAAAATTGTCGGCGCGACATAAATCACATTCAGCATATACTGCGTCGAGGTGTGCGCACGATATATGTATGCTGTCAATAATCGCAGGGTATGGTACGATGTGCGAGAATTAAGCGCGCATATGAAAAATGAGCGTCAGTGCATATAATCTCATCAACTGCAACAGAGATGCACATAATCTCATCATCAGCGACAGCGACATTCGCAATTGTACCGCGCGACCCGTACAGTATACATAAAGATGTGCGATGATCACAATTCATACCGTGCGACGCAGATGTGCGATGATCATAGTTCGTACCGTGCGACGCATGCATCAACATGCATATCGACATGCGACATACACAATTCGTATCACGCGCATACATAGTGTGCAAAATCTCGATGTTCGTACCATATCGCACCAAGTGGGCGCATACAGCGACATATTGACGCATGATAAAATAAGGCCCAACTATACACATACATGCTGCGCAGAGATACTGTGTGCGACATCAGCATTGTTATACACACACATGCTGTGCAGAGATAGAGTGTGCGATATCGTCATCGTCATACACATGAATACTGTGATTGTGAATGAATGGTTATTATTATCACACTTATCATTATTATCACAGATCACTATCACATGGCATACTTTGATTGTGTGCACAGGATATACATGTGATCAAGCTAGATATACACATGTAAAAATCCAGTATGCATGCATACATGCATAAATACTTTGCTACTACTGTGCATGGTATATATACATCCATACATTATTGCTTGACATGCACGCATGCAACCTGATCACGATAGCGGCTGTGCATACTGTCATACATACTTATTTACTGTGACATATTGCTAGAACTTGCAAGTCCAGTGCTATATTCAAAACCCAAGTAGTATAAGATGCCAGTCTTGATTGTTAAGACAGGAATTAGTACAGTTGTTCCATGACGAAGGATTTGGGATTGGACATATGTTCTCCTGTTAATCAAGTTGGATACTCATCGGAGCTACTTGTGAAATTTACCATTCAACTCATCATTCATCAGGATGAGATGTACAAGATTACAGCAGTATACTAAAAATATTGATATACATCATACTTGTGATATGCTGTCCAGTGGTATACAGACAAACCTGTATGATTAACTTATATCGATTTACTTCAGTGTACTCAATCAGTAAGTACATATACAATATATAGTTACTGTGTATACCATCCCATCAGATGCACATCACTATAAAACTAGATATAACAGTACTTATCATAGTCCTTACAATAATATTAATGTCAGTACATGTTATGGATATATTGACATTACACTAAGTCAGCAAGTGTACATGATCAATGTATAATACCAATATCTTATACATAATACATAGATACCATTTTCCAAACACATGTGCGTGGAAAATGTCAGTGATTGCGATAGATAAGGGAGCAGGATAAGACAAGATGCTGTAGGGCTGGATGGAGTTATCTCCAGACCCGAAGGCAAGATACTGCACCCATTAAACAGCTGGTAACTGTTGGGTGCAGTCCACTCGTCATTCCACACACTATCGCTGGAGCAACATCAATATCTACATTGCATTCTGACAGTTGATACAGATGATCACTTCACATGCATGTACCAACTCAGATCAGCAACCATACATGAATTGACAAAAGGTGGTTGTGGACGTACACACACACAAACATTGTGTTGTGTAAAAACTGCTCAGATTATATCTAGCAGTGTCCAGATATATTTGAACATAGAGATATCACTTGATATACTCGTTGTATACATCCAAATATATCTTAGGATCTGACACAACTGTGAATTCATTTACAGTTGATATATCTTAAATATCACCAGAGAGTGCATTTGCCTCCATGGGTTTCAATCAGTAAAACCCAGAAATGTGATCAACCTCAGATGTTGATATGCAGAATAATTCACTTTTATGCCATGAAATTTGTCATGTGCAAAGGTGAAGTGATTTGCAGTGCTTCTGTACTTTGCAGTCCACACACACACAGAGATATGTATATATATATATATATGTTGTAGCGTGAACTCGCATTCCCTAAAACTCGCATATCACAAATTCCATACTGTACACTGCGTATAAACGTAACCTTTTACACATTTCCATTTATACACACGACGGTAGATGACACACCTACACCTCCGGAGCTGTGTCACGGTTTGGTTCACACGACAGAGCTGGCGTGGGGCAACTGCGATCGGATGGGAGAATTACTGTACTGTACCGTGACACTGTACAGTACTGTACAGTACTGATGAGAATCACTTGATGCACACGACAGGGACAGTCGCATACAGGCACCCGACAAATTCGAAATTGGTATTCGACTCATCGATCATTCGACCATTCGACTTCATCGAAAACTACCCGTGTGGTGAGAATTCTGATCGTCGAAGAGTTCCCAGCCTTGCATTACGATAGTGGCACCAGTCTTTCTATTCGGAAGCCCAAAGGTCTTTCTCATACGATGCATCCTTGCTGTATATCAAACAGTTTTTTTCAGAACTTCTTAACGACTATTATTTTGAATGCTCGCAGTTCATTTTCGTCTTCCATAAGCACTTCTGTATGCCTTCCAAAGCATCGAACAATATTGAGGACATCCTTCCCGCTTTAGAACTTTTAGTTTGCAAGCTCATTGAAACAAATACCGCCTGTGCATCCAGCGCACAATATTCCCCGTCGGCCGCTTCCGAATTCGCATCTCGTGCCAATAGCTGGACAGAAAGGCTTGAAGGTCTAAAAAAGCGACGCGCCGAACGCAAGGTGAGCGACTTCTTTTTTATTGTTGTTGTTGTAGTTGCCAAAACCATGCATTTTGTTCAACCACGCTCCCCGCTCTTTGCGTTTTCGCGGCTTATTTAACCGCACATCGCTCACGCACGCACGCAGACTCATCAACATCAGCCTTCTAAACGTTCTTCACGCCGCCGCTCAGACCGCATTGCTGCCATTCAGCATAATCGTTTGCCCAAGCGTGTCCAGGATATCTTGGATTACTGGAACAACGCCTGAGGTCCGCTTCCTACCAAGCAACTATCGATGGCACATAATTACCCCAGATGTATTTCAAAATATGCGCATATCTCTTACCGCTTTCTTCCCTTTTTGCCAGTGATTCTCCCTCTCTTCGCCTCTGTCACTCACTGCCGGCGTTTCTGCTGTCCTTGTATCCCGGCCCGTACGCAGGTTCCATATGCCACCCAAAAAAAAACTGAAACCTTTACCTTGGCAGGCCTCTATCATCACCAGTTTCCTGAAGCACTCCGATAAAATCTGCGTTTGCTACACTTGCTTGCTAACACGCTACTTCGCGCTACCAAATACATCTGATCCTACCCGCCACGACAACCCTCAACAACCGACATCTTCCGCCTGCTCCTCCCCCGCCTCCACGTCCATCCCCACGCCAGTTTCCCAACCCCCACCTCCTGAAAATCAGCGACGTAGATCCCTTCGCATTAGGAAGTCTCTTGCACACGCTTGACCTTCATGCCTCCTGGCGGGTCTGAGCATTACCGCGGCCTTGGTTGGCGGGTTATTCACGACCCTCACTACATCAAACTTCGAGACTTCCTTGATCCATCAGAGTCCCCCACCTCGACTACCATTACCCCACGCCCAGCCCGTAAAGTCCCTCGAAGCATCCTGCCCGGAGGTACCTTGAACCTCTCCGACTTCACCGTTCTCAAGCCGACAGCGGATACACCCACAATCACTGAAGCTGACTCCAAAAAGTCCTTTGAGAACCTTCAGCAGTTCTTGCTGCAGGTATCTCTCCAATCTTCAGCTCCTTTTCGTTCTGCCCTATTTCACCTTCAACATCTTTCTCACGCCTTCCCTGCCATTGTTCGTCCGCAGGCATCCCCGCTTGCGCGTAAGAATGTCACCTCCGACGGTGAAGCAGAGTGGATTCTACTGTGCCCCCCCGAACTGTGGAACCACGCCGCCAACACCGCGCATTTGCTCCACGGTTGTGGTGGCCGGGATGATGCACGCAAGACGCTTCGTTCCCACAGCATCACAAACATCCCCGACTCTGTCATTATGCCCATCCTTCAGTCGTGCCCCAACTGCCTCATCAACAAAGCACCGCCCCCTATGCGTCACACCACTGCCATTCGCCCTCGTGGTGAGGAACGCGTTCAGTGTTGGGACTGCACCATGTTTGGCGAGGGCACCGAAGGCCAAATCCACGCAGTCGATATGCCTGGCACCTATCACGAAGTTTTTCACATCGATACCGAAAAGGTGATTCCTCCACTCACCTCTCCCACGTTTTTCCTCATACCTCCTCTTACTATCGTCACTTCTTTATAACGACGGAACTTTATCCCTTTCCCAGATGTTCGTTGTCGCCGCCGCCATGGCGAAATCCTGGATGTCCTACGACGCTCCCGGTGCCATCCGATGTGACAACGGCCCTGCCTTCGTTGGCCAACTAATTCAGGTGACGTCTTCCTTTCCCCTTTGCAGGCTCGCCGTGCCGGCTTCTCCTATTGCCTTCTCTGGCAAGCCTCCCTCGAAAACAATGTGGACATGGCTAACACCCATCTGGACACTGAAGTACTCGACGAATCCCTTGAAGAACTTCTTCAGTTTTTTCCTGCATCTCCCACCCTTGACCTCTACTTCTACTGACAACCCCTTCCTTCCTCTCACGCACCACTCTCACACCTCCCAGATCCTGCGCAACGTCTTCGGTATCTCCCTCCGCCTCATTGAGAGTCGTCAGGCGCATCAAAACGGCAAGATCGAGCGCGCCCACCGTCCCGTTATCCAAAAGGCCAAGTCCCTTCGTACCCAATTCCCTCACCTTTCCACCTTCGAGGCCATGGACATGGCTTGCTCCATCGTCAACAAGTCTTACTGTCGCGCCCTGGGCATGAGTCCATGGGAGTTTCGCCATGGCAAAAAACCCTCCTCCATCATATCCACCACCATGCCTGCTGACGCTCCATGTGACTCCACCAACCCCGACAAGCCTCGCCAAATCTCAGCCGGCAGCATCGCCGCCGTTGCCTCCGCTATTCGCCAGGAAGCCCTTGCACATCATCAGCGCTACCAGGACACCTATGATGGCAAGGGACGTGTCAAGGTTTGTCCATTCGTTCCCCACGCATTCTTGCATCCTCTCAGCCCTGATAGCAGCCCTGATCAGCCCCTCTGACACGCAGGATTCGCACATCCGGGTTAATGACCTGGTCACCGTCCGCATCCCCCGCGATACGCGCGACACCATCACCAAATCCAAAATCCTCGGCTTCACCAAAAAAGGCCCGTATCTGTGCATCGGGGTGGTTGGCAAGGGATTGCTGCGTTTGCGTGATGTTCTGTGGGGCACCGACCTTTCCAAGCCCGTCACCCGCTCCCAATGCCACATTTTCAGGCATGCTACTCTTCCCTCCACGCAGAATCCCTCTCCCCGACATTCCTGCTCGGTTACTTTGCACCGTCTACGTATTATGGCACTCTTCAACTACCCTTTCCGCGCTTCGTTGTCATTCACGGCCTGCAGCATTCGCGCGGTCACCTGACATTCCTGTCAATGGCATATCTTCAGGCGGGCCGCCACCGACGCCTCCCCTCAGCAAATGGAGAGCACTCTGTTGTCCTTGAAAGACACCATCGAGGCAGCCTACGCCGCCAACATCGAGAACCTTGCATCCCTGAAAGACAAACTCAAAGACCGTCCCGATGCCCCAATCTGCACGAAGTGCAAAAAAGCAGTTGATCGCTACCACGCTCTCCGCATGTGCAAGCCATGTTATGGTCAGATTGCATATGCGCGCCTAAAGGTACCATTCACCCTCTTCCTCTCCTACTCTTCGTTGCCTGCCTCGCCTGACCCCAACTCACTTGTACTCCTGCCACCTTCAGCTCTGTCAAGTCATTTGCATTCGGTGCCCGCTTCTCCCCCTCAGGTTCCTTGCGACCGGCTTTGTGCAGGCCATCAAAAAGCCTGCAACATCTTCCAGGCCTACCACCAGCGGCGCAGCCATCCGAGCATCCGATTCACCCCCAGCATCCTCTCCTACTTCCCCTACTCTTCTTGAAACCGAATGCACCATCTGCTCCCAAGTCCATTCCAGCGCAGACGACCCCATGCTCCTCTGTGACGGCTGTGACCGTGGTTTCCACATTCATTGCATTAACGTGTCCATTGATGCCATTCCAGAAGGCACATGGTGCTGCTCTGCTAAATGCCGCCAGCGTATCACTGCCTAGGTTAGTCAGAGAACACAGTATTCTTATGATCCTGTCACGCAAGCCTCGCTTTGCCAATATTCCTCTAGGAACATACCACCTTGTATATGGGATATAATTTCCCATAAACCTTGCTTGACTATTTATATTGTCCGATATAAGTATTTATAATAGGTTGTTACATGCGAGTTGGTGCTAGATGCGAGTTGACGCTACAACATATATACATATAGCCAAAAACGGCCAAAATGGGTAAAATCCGTTTGCGATAGATTTGAAAATTGAAAATCGGACCCTATTTTATTTGATAATATGATTTTATACCTATTGAGGTATGAGAAAATCATAATGACAATAGTCATATCTCGTGTAACGCCCTAGATATTAGGTGTGTAATATATAGGGGTGAACATATTGGCTGTAACGAAAAATCGGTCAAAATACAATACGTGTAATCTTTTGCAAATTCGGGATTGATTTTTTTTGCTATAATGGATATTTATCTATCAAATAACAATCCCTGAAAGACATAACACGTGTAATACCCTGTAACACCCTAATATTTGAATGTGTGTGTCAGGGGTGTAACGTACCCTCTGAAAATCACTTAACATTCACTTAGGTATTGAATGCAGTTTTGCTTAAAAATCTTTGCAAAAACGTTATACTGCTTATCTTTTACCTGTATTAGGGTTACTGATATCAAGTAACACCCTAAACACTGTATTGAGTAACAGGGTCACTGTAACTATATATGCTCTAAAATGCCAGTTTTATTTCGTAAAACTTCGTTTTTTGGCATTATTATATCATGCTAAATCATCATAGACATGATAATACTAAGGGCTACAACCCAAGGACTGTAGGGCTGCAACCCTAAAACTGTATGAACTGCTTTCTATAAGGACTGCAAGCTATAAGCTATAAGCTATAAAGTATATAAACAACTGACTGCCTATGTATTCACACTTCCTCAAGGGGGAAGAAGGTGGATAGGATTCACACATATCCATTTCATATTCCGATCTGGTGATTTCTGATGGATTGCTTTTGATAAAATCACTGCATCCACAAATAACGTTGAAATCTGTACAACGTTGAATCCACCATCACTAATAAAGTGTAAACTCGGATGGGAAACTATATTCCAATGACTATAAGTTGACTCTTGCTCAGCATTTACATTCTCGAGTAAGTTTGGAATGCTGAACTATATACATAACATATAACCTGATACCATGCTTAATTGCATTTCCTGGATCAGAAGATGATAGTTATATAATGTATATATATATATCCCACCTGATGCACTTTGGCACTATAGCCGTACATAAGAGTGGGAAGGACAAGTGCATCGCTGTAAGACTGGTTGATATAGTCCCAGTGTTGAAGGCAGAATTTGGCACCCGAATAACAGCTGATAACTGTTGGTGACCACCATGCAAAACCTTCCAAGCGTAACTCTTTTGTCCTGAGATGCAAGTGAATTGTTCATAAATGTTGACATCACATAAAAGCATTCTGATAAAAACCCTATATATTCATATGAGATGTCGTCACTACAATGACATGCGGGTTTTTGAATCGTCGAAATAAGTATAACTCCGATGAATTCATTAGTACAGAATAAGCTGTTGAGATTATTCTCCGGCTGGATTGCAATCATTCACAATCCCTGTACATTCCGGTGACAAAATATTGCACTGGGCTGATCACCACATGGGTATAATCTGTGATATATAAGTCACCAGAGAAAGCATTGCAATCAGCACAATGTTGTCTAGACTCACAAAGATGAGTAACATATATTATCAGATGTAATAAACAGAGGCACAATGTGACCTACGCTAAAATCGCGTATGCTCGGGCACTGTATTGTGACCTGCGCTAAGATCGTGTATGCATGGACACAACATGACTCGTGCCAATGACGTGGACATATTTTTTGCCACGACATCACATCTGAAATCAATGAATCACTCAGAGAGAAGGTGTTGACATCAGTATACCACCATTATATATATAGTCATGAGGATTTTAAAGAAGACATAGTCTCTCCGATATTGACAAACATGGTACATATATATATATATATATCCATGCTCTCTGATCATATATTGATATCCCACAGCATACGATGATGGTAATAGCAAGCCACTTCGCCGCTGTAGGGTAGTGTTGTATATACACAGCACATGCTTGGGTACTATATGACCCACGCTAATGACGTGGATTCGGGCTGCATCCCAATAACTGCAATGCACCTTCGGTGCAAGGGGCTGCAACCCGAGAACTGCTATCCAGCTTCATAGAAAGCTTCCACGTCATCACAAAGAGGTCGGACCTCTGTTGTATTTGAACGGCGCTTGACAACCGCCTAGCAATACACTTCCTTGAGGGGGGAAGATGATAAGCTAGAAATACAACTAAAAACCAAATAAAGACAAATAATAAAGACAAATAATAAAACAAGTAAGTTGCATCATTGTTTTGTTGTGGTAAGCCTGACTATATACAATCAAACCATTCAGAACTCCATGAAGTTGACACATACATCAGCCATGACATACATATGAGCTTGATTTTGAAGACCTAGACATTGTATACATCTGATCTAGCATGTATCCAGACTAGAATTGTATATTGACACGGTGCAAGCACTATAGCCTCTGCCACCGATGATCATTGAAAGGGGCAACCATTCTTGATATTTCATACATATCATCTGATTGGATCATTAAAGGTGTCAAGATTACTCAATGCAATATGCAGGCCACGGCCTGAGTATAACACCTAGAAGGTCGAAGCCACTGAGCTGACCAATGCAGCATAAATGTTAGCTGCCTTGAAGGTTATACAATAAGCCTATTGCCCTTATGTCTTGATATGTATCCGTGTATTGGCATCTCTTTGAGGTAATTATGCCTACTGAATGAGCCATATCAACCATCTTGTCTTCATTGATCATTACATATCTGATCATGTCTCCATTGAGCAATGCCTATTCTGTGATATAATATATCACGAGGCATTTCATTATTGCACATTAAACAATTGTAGTGCAACAAAGATCGTCAGCTCTTCATCATACCAAAAGGTTGAGTTGTTGTCATAAGTATTGATTTTTCAGACACCATTTCTCAGAGGACTATTCATCATGAAAGACAAAGTCTGTGCAATCATGGCTATTCAGCCTCCGACATAGCTGACATAGCTATTTAGCTTATGACCCAACCGTTGTTAAGCAGCCTCCACACCATATGGCTGAAAAATGGCAAGCAATCTCTTCGGTCATTCTTGGGCATAGAGCAATCAAGCACAGCCAATCCAGGATGTTTATCCCAAAATTCTCCAAGAGTTATTCATGTTTTTTCAGTGTCATATGAAAATAGCTAATATACCGCCCTATGATGGAAGTCATCTCCTTCAACGAGGGGAAGTGGTTATGCTGTAAAGTTGACCAATCTGATCATCATAAAAGTGACAGATTTGAGAAAATCGATTGAAACTTGTATTGAAAATAACTATTCCTTACAATAAGGTATTGCACCTAAGGGAATAAGGGTTTCATCGTCTGAAATAGGAAAAGACTTTTACATTGACTCTAGTTCCTGAATCCAGAATCGCATAGAAAAATATTCTATCCTGTACATATAGAAAGCACATTAGATTCAGATTCTGAACATTTAAGTGGACTTGAATGCACTCAAATTTGTACTGAGTTGCAATTGTCCAAAGTTTTTACTCTGACATCATTACTTATTTTGTGGAATAGCATACAATGGTATAAACCATCCACATATAGATTGACACCATATTTGTAATTTCATAACATTTTGGCACATAAGACAAGCATGCTTCATTGAGGAATCATGACTCTCTGAAAGTTCATTCTGGAATGTTTAGAAATTTGTTGCCTCGACCATTAGGCCACGAAGTCTTGGGAAAAGCCAGACCACCGCAATCTGCAGCTGGTTTCCAAGCGCAGTTCATCCTCATTTTGGAAAGTGACAGAAATTTTATAATCATCAACAAGTCACAATTCTATCGGATTGAAATGACACATCCATCATTCATACTTCTTTATCATAACAAGTCTCTGAATAATGTTTGCCCAAAAATAAAATGGGCACCATTGAGATAAATGATCATGTGCTGAAGAATATACACATATCACTAGGCAATGCCATGTTCTATTCATAATGAACGACATGTCAGCCATCCATCAACTACGAAAATACAACTCGTAGTAAGTTGTTGTCATTACGGACACTTCTTGATTGACTCTCCATTAGCTTCGATACCAAAGTTAACTTCGGTATTATCACTGATTCTTTGTTCATCATGACAATCATTTTTCAGAACCATTGTCTAAAGTTGGGCACACTATAGTGACCCTAAATTGGCAAATGTATGTGGGCTGCAACCCAACGACTGCATTTGACATCATCTGGCATTTGCCACATTCAAAAACGTCAGGCATATTGCCAATATGACGTAGAGAGAATCAATGTTCAGATTGACATTGTTACCTCTAAAGCATTCGATGAGTAATCTCAGTCTGATTCTCTATCAAATCATTTTTCACATAACATAATGATTGAATAACATCCTCCATCACCATCTGATTGGTTTGATACATCTCTTTTTGCGAGGGGGAGGAAGAGTATAGATTCATTCATTTTCATACAGCTGCCACAAATTGATTTACATCATTGATTTTGCTTGGAAAATTAAAAATCTTATCAATTCCAGCATCTGTGTAAGCAGCCATAAAGTTGATGACACGGTACATCATGCCGATTGAAACATCAAATGAAGTCTTATTTGACTTATTGACACATAAAGTTCATTGCGAGGAAATCATAGATACATATTTCTCCGGCTCTATCATTTTTATGAAGGGCACTGACATAAGACGATGGTTTTTCAAAGGTGAATAAGCTATATTGTAAGCTTACGACCATCACTTTGACGTCAACAGCCTGAGATGCTGATTGTCGAAATTCAAGAGTTGAAGGATTCGATGAATCAACCTTGATACATGTGTTTTGATTGATAAATTGTTGATCCATGGTTTCTCCCCAAATCTAGAGAAGCTGGCACACAAGTTGTTGCCAATGTCTTAAGGAAAGCATCTGAGCAAAGGATTGCTAGTTGTGCCACAGGCATCGAATTCCATAACAGCAAAGCCGAGTGAGTAAATCCGCCACTCTAGCTATTTGCCCGTCATTCCTTCCAGGTTCATGACAAGAGACAATTCATCAAAGTCATACACCAATGCATAAGTCGCATGCATGGTTGCACAGTTTGTATCCGAATGCCATTCCATCAAGGTTAAGCATCTTGACAGTAACACTGGCCAACCAAAAGCCTTCCTGTCTTCGGATATCTTGAGCATTCTCATTTCCAACTCTTT